>JAMPIV010008161.1:0-92085 GCA_024509875.1 Oreohelix idahoensis | reverse complement strand
GATTAAAATCAGTAGGCTCTGAGATGTGAAAGAGTTGCCTTCCAGAAGTGGTAGACGAGAAAAAAGTTTTCATCGGGCCGATAAGCCAAATGTTTTGGTTGCTTTCTGTGGTGGCAGAAAAGTGACTTGTTCCAGACGTCTAACTCGCATTATTTGCCACGATTGTGTTTAACAACAGTTTTTATGTATTCTGAGGAACAAGATGTCAGTGTTCCCAGTGAGAGAAATGTGTTGTGTTTGAAAGACCAGGTACGCTGAACATTATGAGTTTTATAACTAGAGTGAAATACAGTAGACAAGCTGACAGTCCTAGTGGGCAGTATGGCTTGGTAAACGCACACCCCTGGTGGTTAGGCCAGTTTCTTTAACCAGATATGCCAAGAATAGCTGCAGATAAACAGTTGAGAACAAAATTGAGATAGAATAATGAATACAGTGGAAAATAAAGAACTAGCAAGAGTGGTTCTCAACTTATAGAACCAGTAGCCACTAGAACAGTTAACCAAATGGATGAAAGAAGCTGAGTGGTTTATGATTGAACGTCACACCATAGTGTTGCCACCACTAGAACAACGAATCAACGAATGAAAGAAGCTGAGAGTTTATGATTGAACGTCACACCATAGTGTTGCCACCACTAGAACAGTGAATCAACGAATGAAAGAAGCTGAGAGTTTATGATTGAACGTCACACCCATAGTGGTTTGCCACCACTAGAACAGTGAATCAACGAATGAAAGAAGCTGAGAGTTTATGATTGAACGTCAGACCATAGTGTTGCCACCACTAGAACAGTGAATCAAAACGAATGAAAGAAGCTGAGAGTTTATGATTGAACGTCAGACCATAGTGTTGCCACCACTAGAACAGTGAATCAACGAATGAAAGAAGCTGAGAGTTTATGATTGAACGTCACACCATAGTGTTGCCACCACTAGAACAGTGAATCAATGAATGAAAGAAGCTGAGAGTTTATGATTGAACGTCACACCATAGTGTTGCCACAACTGGAACAGTGAATCAACGAATGAAAGAAGCTGAGAGTTTATGATTGAACATCACACCA
Source organism: Oreohelix idahoensis (assembly GCA_024509875.1). Lineage (NCBI taxonomy): Eukaryota > Metazoa > Mollusca > Gastropoda > Stylommatophora > Oreohelicidae > Oreohelix > Oreohelix idahoensis. Next base: position 91,019 of record JAMPIV010008161.1, on the reverse strand, counting down.
TAGTGTTGCCAGCCGGCACATATTTTTTAAGACTGAAGAAGTTTTGATGTAAAATTGCTATGTTCAAGATACAAGCTGCTCTCAGATCAATTATGTAAATAAAGTGACCTCGTTTATCATATAGAAGTCTACTGTGGATGTCGTACAAAATGTCTTGGAGTGTGTGTCAGCAAGTATACTATGAACGTAAAATACAAGCAGTCTACTGACAGGGCTAGAGATACGAACCTATATGATCAACAAAAGCAGAAATAGGGAATAGTAGACAAGTTTGTCTGTGAACGGCCACAAAATGAATGTGCTAATTTGAAATGTATTTTAAATGGCAATGTAGTGCACATACACTCAAATTCACGCAAATGGAACCCACGCCCATGGTAGGTTGAGATACTTCATCTCAAAACTGTTAATAACAATTTTCTGACATATTTTGTTCACTTTGCTAGTACATTATATTCTTGATGCGTAATCAAATTATTGTTACTCTCCACAGGAGCAGTGCTTTGATGAGGAGATTAAAAGAACGGGAAAAAGAAAAAGAGTTGGATAATAGAGACAGACAGAGAGAGAAGGAAGAATTTGAAGAAATCAAAAGAAAACTTTTTGACGATGGTCATCCTGATGCTGAAACAGAAGTTGCTCGGGTAAGGGTCGAGATCATAACCTTGACCTTCTTGGGCTTAGATTTGAGGGAGGGCTAGAGTAAAAAAATAAATAATAGTTCTGCTGTGACCGAGTTTGATAATACCGTGCAATTGGTTGCCATGGCAATAAGACTTTTGTTTTGTTTTAGTTCTGAATGCCAAATGTGAATAGAAAACACATAATTATATTTAAGAAAATGTTCAGAATAGATTTTTGAGAACTTTATTAGATCTCAAGCTATAGGACTTGCTGTAGCAATTTGTTGTACATTATGAGGTTGCCAACCTCATGCACAACGTCATATATCACCTCTTATGGCTAATGCCTGATCAGTAAGTCGTGTTCTATCTTTGTGACCTTAGAGACAACCGGTTACTACAAGGGCTTGTCAAGCATTATCTTCAGTAAATCAACATTTTGGTAAGTTATCAGAAATCAGATATGACTAGGTGTCAAATGTACTAATAAGTTTCTGCAGCATCAACAACCTGGTCATTGGAGGAACACTTTCCACACAAAGAAGTGCACAAGTTAATGTGGGAATCACCAAACAGACGGGACAGAAACCAGATAGATCACATTATGATTAGTGGTAGATGGAAGCATGCACTACAAGACGTGAAAGTAAGAAGAGGTGCAGATGTGGGAAGCTGCTGGACCAATTGCAATCAAACAGAAAAGATATAACATCATGAAACTCAAGGCCTCCCTCACCAGAAAAGCTTTTGTAGTTGATGTAAAGCAATGATATCAAATTCCCAAAAGCCAGGAAAGTACAGTGACTGATGATGATGACCAGAAATTCAACACCATTTCAACAATATACAAGGAAATCTGCAAATCATGCTTGGGATTCCGATTGAAAGAGACAAGACTGGATAACACCATAAATGCTAAACACCATAGCGATGAGAAAAGAAGTAAAAAGAAAGAAAGCAGGAGTAAAGTCTCTTGAGGTTAAAGGCAATATAAAGTGAACAGTACAGTCAGCTGCACAAGGAAGTAAAACGTCAAACCCGTGCATACAAAAAGGAAATTTCTGGATGACCTTGCAAGGCAGGCAGAAGAGGCAGCACTGAGAAATGAACAAAGCACAGTTTATAAAATAACAAACTATCAGCAGGAAACAAAGTGCAAACAATATAATGTTAGTAAGAGACAAGGAAGGAAATCTCATCACCACAGCACAGGGGCAGGAAACAAGATGGGCAGAGCACTTCAGAGAAATACTGAATAAGGAACCACCAGAGACGTAACTGAATGTTCCTGATGCTGAAAGTGACCTAGACGTAAATACAGACATTCCACGAAAAGAAGAAATCATCACAGCTATTAGTGGGTTAAAGAATGGAAAAGTGCCTGGTCACGACAATTTAAATGCTGAGTTATTCAAGGCAGACCCTGAACTAGCAGCCCAACTATTAGAACCACTATTTGCACAAGTCTGGAAAACAGAGACAACACCACAGAGTGGAGTAAAGGAATAATTTTCAAATTGCCCAAGAAGAGCGACCTTGCAGACTGCAACAACTGGAGAGGAATTACTCTCTTCTCCGTTCCCAGTAAAATACTAGGCAGGATAATTATCCAGAGAATTTCAAAAGCAGTAGACTATAAACTGAGGAAAGAACAAGTGGGATTCAGATAGAACATAAGATGTGCAGATCATATATTCACCCTCAGGAACATTATAGAGCAGTGCTCAGAATGGCAGAGACAGCTGTACATTAACTTTGTTGATTTTGAAAAGGCTTTTGACAGCATACACAGGGACAGCATGTGGAAAATACTGAGGGCTTATGGAATTCCTAGCTGCATTGTTTCCATTATAAAAAGCCTCTTTTCTAACTTCACACGCAGTGTTGGGTTGAGCAACCTAACTTTCGAGGTGAAGACAGGAGTACGACAGGAATGTCCTTATCAACAACTTTATTTTTGACAATCATAGACTGGGTGGTGCGCCAGACAACAGGGCAGTCCAAGAGGAATTAGATGGACAACATTTTCTACACTGGAAGTCCTGGATTATGCAAATGGCATTGCACATTCATATCAACTCATCCAAGAAAAACCGATAGACTGAATAAGTATAGCCAGCAGGTGGGTCTGAACATCAGTCTGAAGAAGACAGAGGTCCTGACACTCAATGTGGGCAATCCTGAGCCAGTAACAATAAGGAACCAGACGCTAGAACAGACAGGCACATTTACATACTTAGGATGCATAGCAACACCAGATGGCGGAACAAGCAAGGACATCAACAATAGAATGAATAAAGCGAGAACAGCCTTTGCTAGTCTCAACAACATCTGGAAGTCTTCCCAGTACAGCACAAACACCAAATTAAGATTATATGAGAGCTGTGTGCTTTCTGTGCTTCTCTGTGGTGCAGAATGCTGGAGAGTAACAGAGAAGGAAATGTCGAAACTGTCCTCCTTCCACACAGTCTGCCTAAGGAAAATTCACCGAATCTTTTGGCCAAACACCATCAGCAACCAAGAACTACTTATTCGGAGTAACCAGGAGGACATGCACACCATCATAGCTGGCAGACGCTGGAGTTGGGTTTGCCACGTCCTCAGACTGGACCCTGATGCCATTACAAGAGCAGCTATCCTATGGACCGCCGAAGGAAAGCGAAAGAGAGGCCAACTGAAAACAACTTGGCGGAGAACTGAGGAGGCTGAGATGCAAAGAATGAACCAGAGTTGGGGCCCTGTACGAAGGATGGCCGCCGACCGAATAAAGTGGAAGCAATTTGTTGCTGCCCTACAAGGCGTCACCAGTCATTATGGCGACTGACTGCTTTGACGGTCGGCAGGTAAGGATCAAAGAAGAATATCTAGTTTCTACTGCAGCTTTCTGTCTGGCTTCCTTTAGAGCATCTTTGTCAGAGGTTGTCACCAGCGGCAGGCCTGTTTCTACTGTTTATTCCTAGAACTTACTTGAAACACAGAACAAGCTTCAAAACTCAAATTGGTATCACAGTCATTTTTCAGATGCTTCTCGTTTATACACTTGCTGAAGTTTCCATGGGTTACCAGTTTTAGAACATGTCTGGCAGGTTTTTAACAGGACATAGGCATCAATAAAAGGCCTGTCAATATGCCCACCACGCAGCATGTCTAGGCTTTGTGTAAAATATTTCAATTGATAGGGTCCCAATCTTGAGAAGAGGGTGAACAGCACAGTCATTTATTTACAGTGATTTCTTTTCACTAACCACTGATGTATATCTTGACACAACAGTCTTGTTACAACAGTAGCAAACCACTTTGAACACACCCCTGTATCATCATCACCACCACCTTCAGCTATCTATGGGGGATAGGCGTTCATATCAAGCCATCCAGGGGATTCAGACGGCACAAGAATGGTAGTACCTTTCGGAGAACAGTTGCACTGTTGTTCTGCAGCAGTGGCTCAAATCCGCCAGTCCACCTTCAGCAGTCAGGGTCACCGTATTGCTTCCAGAAGCTACAGATAGTAGCAGCCATCCCCCGGAAACAGTCTCGACCGACTGGCCAAACTTCGCTCTTGTATTGCTTGGGGTTCCCATTTGCTATACCTCAACGGTAGAGAAAACTGGATTTTACGTACAAAAATAGAGATTTTTCTACTTTTGAGCTTATTTTATTAAATAATCATCGAGGAATCGATTGAGCAAGGTTTTATAACATAAAAAATGCATTTGATGTATCAAAAAGCATATTTTCTGTACTACCCCACAAGCTATGATTTGCAAATTTGTGCCGAAAATGCAAGATTTGTCGCTCAATAATACCTTAGTTACGCTGTCCATATCGTGGACTATGTGGTATCGATACAAAGGAAATTTCGTTGTCTGCTGTAATATTGCAAATTCGAAACTTTTTTTTCTCATAGCTCTGAGTGATGTGTGCTTGAAAATTTCCGTAATTTTACGCTAATTTCCTTTTAAGGAATGATCATGTGATGAACCTCAATACAGGGTTTGTAGCGACCTGGAAAAGGCTGGAAAATGGAAACAAAATTTCCAGGCCTTGAAAAGGCTGGAAAAAATGGCTAAAAGCCTTGAATTTCCCGCATTGGACCTGGAAAAAAATTACAAATCGAAAGTTGTCCATTTTTCGGTTATTGATGGTATTTTTCGTTAAACTTCAGTTACCGCAGAATTTTTACTTCACTTTGCGCACTGAATCCATTTCCAGACGTTTTCCGGAGTTTGCATTTTCGGCGGTTTGCGGTGAACGCACAAATTTATTTTTAGCGCTGGCGTCTGTTTGATTCGACACCACCTATTAAAGTCGAGACTTTGATATTTTGACAGCATCCTTCACTCTTCAATTTATCATTTAGAAACATGCCTGGTTGTCACTTTCAGCATAAATGGCTAGAAATGCCAAGTTATAAAACATGGATAGCGCCTGTAAAAACTGCAAATTATGCAAATTGCACCACGTGTAAAAAAGAAATATATTTGACCAGCATGGGAGAAAGTGCAGTAAAGTCGCATGCTACTGGGAAAAAACACCAAGAACTTGTTTCTTCGCATTCAAGTTGTATTAAATCGTTCATTTCAACTGAGGTAAGTAATTAATTCATTTATCTCATTTATAAAACATGTAAGTCCAGTTTATAGATAGGCCTATAGTACTTGCGTCTGTAATTTACAATATATTTAGCCCACAGTTTTATTTTTAACCATGGCCAAAATTATAGTGTTTGAATGAAATTTCTTAGTCTACAACTGCTTACGGGAACATCTTTGACACAGTTTAAGATTGGCAGGAATAGACTTGATGGCGATTCCATATCCTATAGGCTACCCTGTTATCAGACCCATGTGCCACTGTTCATTTCACCACATTCTTTGGAAATAAATATATTTTGAATGTTTTTTTTTTTTTTTTAAACGATAGCCTAAAGAGACATATCTCGTGCAACTTCTGAGGGTTATAATTAGGATAGGCTTACATGTTCTCAATTCCAGATAACATGAATAACCGCTGATACATGAAAGTGCCATCACATCTGTTAAATCACTGTAATTAGGATGAATGAAAATTACCAATTTTGTGCATAGGCCTATGTTATTTAAAAATAAAAAATCTAAACAAACAAACGACATAAAACAAAACTCAACAAAAACACCAAACAAAAATGGGGGGGGGGGGGGGGGGTGTAAAGGCCTGCTGTTTCCAGTTAGATATTTAATAGATTCTCACTTATCATAAGTATTATAAGAATATCATCATACCTTCACCCTCCCAATTACTATATATTAACTTTTGTTGTTCTAGTTAAATATTGTTTGACTATATTATTCATGCGTTTAGAACTTGGTAAATATACATAGCTTAGGCCTACTCATAAGTTATTTGTGTGTTCCATTTTTTTTTTTTTAACAGAAAAGAACACAGCCCCAAGGAGCAGTTTTTCCCTCAGAAACATCAAGACCATCTAACAATACTCCCTCGGACACGCCAAAAACATCTGATACCGCCAGGAGACCTACAGATTTGACATCATTTGTGATCAAGGAAGAAACTCTCAGAGCTGAGATTATTTGGACTCTGTTTTCAGTCAAAAGTCACCATAGTTTTAATTCAAATACAGGAATTAATAAATTTTTTCAGAACATGTTTCCTGATAGTTCTATTGCCAGACAGTTTGGTCTGTCTGAAAGGAAAACTTTCTACCTGGCCTCTTTTGGACTGGCTCCATATTTCACCTCACTTCTTGAGAGCCAGCTTAGCAAGAACAGTTACATTGTTCTGTTTGATGAAAGCATGAACAAATCAATGCAGCGAAAGCAAATGGATTTCCATGTTCGTTTCTGGGATGTAAATGTGATAAAAACATTATCTAACATCAAAGTTTCTTGGACATGCTAGAGCTGTTTGATATGCATCACATATTTGATGATGCATGCTCCATTGTTAAATTTTAGGACATTGGCATGTGTTAAATTTAATGTAAATAAACATGTCTATATTGTAGGACGTCAAAACAAAGTAGGGGATTGCTGGTCCTGGGCTGCACAAAGTTGAAGGTGCCACAACTGAATATATGTCCATTGATTTAAAGGTTGTGTTGGGATAACTTTCAGGGTTGTCAAATATCTTCTTGATGGATAGGCAACAAGGGACATATTCTCTTCTGTGGTAGTTTTTATTCAGCCTTCAGCTTTATTTCAAGACCTGAAAGAAATTCAGATTGGTGCATTTGGAACAGTAGCTGAAAATAGGAAGCATTTCCTGAAGCACGCAAGAAAAAAACAACTCAAATTGAAAAAGACAAATCATCCTGTGTTTTGTGCGACAGAAGATAAGGCATGCCGACAGTCACCTGGCATGATACGAAAAGATTTAACCTTGTATCTACTGTTCACCCCAATGATAATATAAACAACACAGTTAGAAAGACAAATTCTTTAGGGTAGAACAATTCAGAAGCCAGTGCTTGCAGAAAAATACAGCAAAAGTATGGGAGGTGTCGACCACTTCGGCCAACTAGGTGCAAGCTATCCCTACCAACACAGATCCTATTTTTATATCATTTCGCGGGAGCCGCGCTAGCGTAGTGGTTACAACACCGCTCTGGCGACCGGGTGATACAGGATCAAACCCGGGCGACGGCATTTGAGGATTTTTCGTCGACCGGGATTTGGACTGGATTAACTCGATACCTGGCGAGAACATTTGAAGGAGTGTCGTCGACCAGGGACTGGCGGCTCCTGAGCCGACCCAGCTGCAATGGGTACCTCCGAAATTGGCGAGTATTTGCCTGAATGGCGAGGGACACCTGTCTCTGTACAAGAAATAAAGGGATACTCACGTAAAATCAATGTCAGGTTAGACATAAAATAATAACCTGAGATTTCGCCTCGAGTATTAGCGGGCGAACGCAAAAAAAAAAAAAAAAAAAAAAATATCATTTCTTAGTTGAAACTGCCCTGGTCAATGGTCACATAACCTACAACACTGCCAACTCTACAAAAAAGATTAGGATGTCAGTCTGACTCTTATTGAACCTGCTATTCTTCGACGCAATGTGACACCTTCAAAACCACAGGTCACAACAACCAAGGTCACAACAACACGACTTACTGAGCACCACTTCATTGATAAATATGAAAGGGCAAGGTACAAATCAGACTGTAAAGTGTGTAAGGCTGCAGGGAACAGAAGCCAGACTTGCATGTACTGCCCAGATTGCAATGTACCTTTATGCCTGATACCCTGCTTCAAGTTATACCACACAGTCGAGGATTATCAACGATACAGACAGACTCTTGCAGAGGCCTACAGCTACAAACAACTTCAACCCCAGTTAATGAAGGAAGCAGCTCAGACTCCAACTAGAGGTACTTAAGTACTCAGACATTCACAAACGCTCATTGTCAGATACCACAGACGCAGAATACATTCAAAAAAGACAACACAAAAATTAAATTCGTTTTTTTTTAATATTTTTTTTTTTTTTTTTTTTTTTTTTTTTTTATTTTATTCACAATTTTATTAGCCTTTTATGTTGATGTACGTGGTTAATCGTTAAATCAATACGTCATATTAGCTTATTTTATTCATTGCCATCCATGTCACTAACATTTTATTGCGCTGATGTTGAACAAATTCACTATAAACTGGAAAAAGATGTCTGTTTTTCAATCTTTTATGAATTAAAAAAAAAACAGTTCTTTTTAAAGAAATCTGCAAACACCCTTGGTAATAGGAGACGGTAATGCTCCGGATTGCTGATCAGCAAAGTGATAATTATATCTGAGAAAATTAGATGAGGACAATATTAGAGTTTCCCATCCTTGAAAATCATGTGCTTAGACCTGGAAAATGCTTGAAGAAATTTGCTATGAACCCTGTCATTCCCTCATTCAAGACAGATTCGTAAACACCTGTTTTGATTGGTCATAACAACATTTTGGCTGCGTGCGCAAATGTGGAAGATATCAACCGCTTCTTCCGCCCGTAAACTTTTCTTCGATTCATGTATCGTGGGCGTTGGTATTTTTCTCTTGTTTTAAATTTCAGTGAATTGTGTGTTTCTATTACTTCAAAATGGGAAGAATAGGTAAGAGATCAAAGCAAATATCTGCTGCAAGATTGCGTCGACAGTATGTAATTTCTAGCAATTGTAAGACAGAATCAGCGGTGAATAATAAGCAAAGTGATGTAGTCTCAACATGGAATTTCTGCATACCAGTATCCGTAGGTAGGTCTGTAGTTCAAATTGCTGATCCAGTAGTGCTGTTCACCACTGGCCCAAGTCGATCTGATATAAAAATTAACTTGAGCACGAGCAAGAATGTTGCATCTCATAATATTGTCTGCGCTAAACCTACGTACAGAACCATTGTGGACATTTCTTTCTTCAACAACCTTCTTAAAAATGTATGTTGCAATGTGTGTAAGCAAAGCACATTGCAAACAAGAACTGACAACACACCAAGTCAAAGGGTTTCTCTCTCTTCCTGGAAGTTGTGTGTCACAAAGTGAAAAAGCAATTTCTAGAATGTACACTCCGAGAGGGAACCAGAAGGGCCGCGGCCCTCGAGGACATGCAATCAACAAATCTGCTGTTCTTGGTGCCCCTCATGTCTGGAATGGGCCCATCTACGTTCAATCTCTTCTGTGAGAGCCTAGACCTCCCTGCCTGCACCAGAAAACATTTCATAAATATGCAGATAAATTTTTTGATCATTTGGATACCATGCACTCTACAGTTTCAACGGCATCGTCCAAGCTGCGCATGCTAAGAGTCAGCATCGTACCATTAATAAATAAGAAGTCATTGATATCGTTGTCAGCTTTGATGCAACATGGCTAACTAGAGGTCATAGGTGTTGGCAAGTGTTATCGACATCTTGACTGGCATGGTCATCGATACACATGGGTTATGTCTTTTTCCTTCTGTCACATGCACCTGCGAGAATACTGGACAGTGGCAACTGAAAAATCTGCCTGACAAAATTTGAAAAATGGAAAGCAGAGCAATCAGAAGGACTGCTGCCTACAGTAATTACGAAAGGGTGGCCAGCCGGAATTACGAAGTGTGTGGAGGTAAAAAGCCTGTGAAAAGTTTCTTTCTTCGTTCAGTGGCAAATCACAAGCTACGCTACACTGTTTTGCTATCACATGGCGATTCCAAGGCATACATTACAACAGACTGTGACTCGATCTAACCCTAAACCACTGCTGATTCTCTGACCTGTGTCGTTACGGAGGACAACAAAAAAAAGTCAAATCACTTTCCAACAAATTCTTCTCAGACATCAGAGCAGATTCTCCCACAGGAAAACTGACTTGACAGAGCACATTGGCATGATTCTGAAAAGTAAAAGAAAATCTAGATCAGTAAATTTGTCACTCTTTGAAGAAAACTTCACTGTCCAGGAACTACAGAATACCCTGAGACATCAATTATCACCCTGTGAAGAATGACCTTGTGAAGACTTACCCTCAAAATCAGCAGACTGAGAATGCACTTTCAAGCAAGGACCGGCCACTCTACATAGAAATAACTCTGTAGAAAACTTGGAAGACAGAAAATTCATATAGGTGAGTGAGTACAAAACTTGGGAGAAAGAAAATCCACATAGGAAATGAGTACAAAACTTGGGAGAAAGAAAATCCACATAGGAAATGAGTAAAAAACTTGGGAGAAAGAAAATCCACATAGGACATGATTACACAACTTGGGAGAAAGAAAATTCACATAGGACATGATTACACAACTTGGGAGAAAGAAAATCTACATAGGACATGATTACACAACTTGGGAGAAAGAAAATCCACATAGGACATGATTACACAACTTGGGAGAAAGAAAATTCACATAGGACATGATTACACAACTTGGGAGAAAGAAAATCCACATAGGACATGATTACACAACTTGGGAGAAAGAAAATCCACATAGGACATGATTACACAACTTGGGAGAAGGAAAATCTACATAGGACATGAGTACAAAACTTGGGAGAAGGAAAATCTACATAGGCAAGCAAGTACAAAACATGGAGGAAAGGGAAAATGAGTACAAAGTTTTGCAGAAAGCGGATCCATAAAAGAAAACACTGGGTGTGTGAAACATTGTTAATGGATTTGGGGTCAGAGTGGCCAAAAGGTATGACGTCTGCCTCTAATTCTAAAGGTATCGGGTTTGGTGTCCCAATACAGGGGATATGTTTGATGGAAATTTGTTCAGAACCAGTGGGTCCTAATAATGTCATGATCTCCTGGGTAGTGAGATCGGACACCTAGCCTTCTCAAATAAGGGCAAAAAAATAGGAGGTGCTGTGTGCAAGTTGCGCACGTTAAAAATCCTGTAGCAGTTGGAAATCGTAAAGAATAGGCCATATGGCCGCTGCCCTATTAAAATTTTACAAAATTAGGAAAACCTACCCACAAAAATATGTATAAAATGTGTGATTCCTGTATATGCACATTGGAAGCCTTGCCAGTTCTACGGAGTTCATGCACTGTGCTGAGACCCTCCTTGTGTGATCTTAGGGAGGAGATCAGAGCACTGATGGAGCTGTCCGTGTACGATGAAGATGGCTCTAAAAATCAAATGAAATTAATTATTTTGTTTTTTATGTTATTATTGTTTTTAGATTTGACAAACTATAGAAGTAAAAGTGTGAAAATGACAAAATTCTCTAGTAATGGACAGAAAAAGTTTGAGTCGCAGCAAACCTCTGCCATCTCTTTTCTTATTCTATAAAACTTGGCCTTTCTGTTGCTCGCATTTTTTAGTTTAATTAGGCTTCTCATGATTATTTATAATAATATTTAGGATATTTGTCTTGTTAGGCTAAGTGTGCTGTACTTGAACATTCATGATTTTAATAACTGGGTATTTTTATATAAACATTGTACATATAATCCCTAAAAGCAGAGTAACAGCATTTTTGACCCTAAACATTACCCCTGTGAATGATGACTGATCTTGTGAGAACACTTGCTCCAAATTTCTAGAAAACAAGAGGTTGGGAGGAGGGGAAGAGAATTTTAACGAACAGTATTTGTATTGTAGTGCATGCTGTCATTTCATGAGTCAGATCTCATAAACAAGCCTGGTCTGACAAACTGACCTTCACTTTTGCTCAAGATTAGGGCCAGTCACTGTGGTCATGTATATTCTTCACTGCAGTAGTTGTATACAAATCCTGGTCTTTATGACAGTTCTGGTCATTATCCTACAGTATCAAGATCATGACCTGATTCACTATAAAACATTCAGAGGCTAACTAACCAGATACATTTGAGAGTTCCTGGTCAGGTCTTCCCTTACCAAAAAAAATGTACCCTAACCCTAAACATTGTCCACCCTTGATTGATTTTCTGATATTCTTTAGATGGAGAGAGAAAGGGAGGAGCATCTTCAGCCTCGTCTGCACCTGCAGGAGATTAAACCATCTGGGCCAACTGTAACAGCTTCAGACTCTGAGTCTGATGTAGAACCTGAGCCAGAGATAGAAAAGCACCACATAGAATCTCCCAAAGTACAGCAGCATACTCAACACATTCATCACCAGCAATTAGTACCTCAGCACATGCCTTCACCTTCCTTGTCTACATCTCCCATTTCTACAGACTCTCGCATCAGTGGTCCAGGTATGTCAAGTCGGCTTCATGTTGCTAGCATTAATAATTTAATTAGCAAGAGTTGACAAGCAGAAACTGTTGTAAAAATGTGAATGTTTGCTCATCTTAGTCATGAATATATGAGCAATATGTCACTGTGATTGGTCTTCTCTTACAAGTTTCATATCATATTTGTGTTATATTTGTTGTGAGTTTTATGATTGAATATTTGACCTGCAAGGTTGTTGAGATGTCATTAGTTGGTACATGAACATATTAATTTTGTGCATGTCGAAAAACTGAAGATAAGATGAGTAAAGACTAGGTACTATAGCACGTTTCACTAGCTTTGCCCAACTTCAAATGTAATTATCTGATTAACCGTCGAACGTATTAATGCCATTTTTTGCATACGATGTTATGTTGGGTTAGACCCAACAAATATATACTTTATATCTGTGCATCTTGTCCAGTTCCCATAAACGGATGAAATCCTTTGATCTTTGTCGGCATACTAATTATTGTGTATCGAAAAAAGAAATTTTACCACTTCAGTCACAGATTCTGTGAATTAAATAGGCATAGGCGTGTCTACTATTACAATAATGTGGCCATCACGTTTGCATATGAATACCTGTTGAAGATGATTTCTTAAATGATCTGCATGGGAGATACTCGTGACATTGTTTGTCATTGACATTTAATGCGCTACCAAACTGGATCTTCATTGATCTAAGTATTTCAATAGGTATCACCTCTTTGCGGTTCATAAATATCATAATGGAACGTTGCTCCTCTAATCTGCTTGTAAATAACGGTAAGGTCATCTTTAACAAAATTAAACTTCATCCGAATCATAATCAGATGTCTCTGAGAAATTGATAATCAATCTCGGCTGAATGAAGGACAAACCATCATTCTTCCAATATTCCCCTTCCTCTTGTAAGACATGGTTCTCACATTTCTTCCAATAATCACTGGCTATATTGGAGATGGCGGCTTTTGTAAGTATTTCAACATCTTTTAATTTGAACGTTCTATTTTCTGTTGCTACCTGTTCCTTAATTTTAGCCCAGACTAATTCTATTGGGTTTAAGTGCGAATGGTAAGGAGGCAATCTTAAACATCTGTGACCATGTTCATGGATTGCCTTGGCTATGTGAAATATCTTTGTATGCTGTGTCTTTTTTACAATTCCAAGTAATTCAGGCGTCAGGGACATTTCGTTGAATGGAATGTCGTTTTTGGTCAGCCAAATCTTTATTACATCTTTTGTACTTGATGAATTAGGAACTTTATCTTCTGGTGCCACAACGTTGTGACATGAAGCATTGTCCATTGTCAAACACGACGGTCTATCCAAGGAAGGAAGTACATGATTCACAATCCAATCTTGAAATATCTTGCCATTCATCTCTGTATGATAATCCCTATTATCTGTGGATTTTGAAACAAATGTGAGTTCAGTATTATTTAGAAGCCCATGATGGCTGCTTCCTGCATGTGCAATTATTAGGCGCTGTCCTTTGCTGCTTGATACTAGTCTCTTAGTTGTCCCATCAGATGATTGCCATTCTCGTTCATTACTGTGGTGCGCATTGATCCACGTTTCATCTAAATACACAAAATCACAACAATCTCTTCTCAATTCTCTGACCTCGCGTAAATATTTGCTTCTCATTGCAACTATATGAGGCTTCTCACAAATAAGGTTTCTACCACCAACATATTTTCTAAAAGTGAATCCCAAACTCCTAATTGTCCTCCATAGCGTAGATTTGGAAATATCAATGTCATTATTCTTTCTTAACCAAATTTTCAATTTCCTTAAAGTCACTGCCTCATTATTGTGAAACATATTGCAAATTTCTCTGCGGATCAATTCTCTGTCAAAATGATCCACCACTCTTGGCCTATTTTTCGTGTGTAAAACACTGGAATTACAAATTTCAGATGTCACTATCCAGCGGTGCAATGATCGTTTGCTTATCCCCAAGGCATGAATAGTCCTCTTTTGTGGGTTTGAAATAGAATGACATAGTTTTCCTCGAGTAGCTTCATTGCAGAAATACTTAAAAATCCTATTTGTGATTTGCTGTAATGTCATAAAATGTACTCGTAAACTCATTTTTCCTACTTAACCAAACAATACTTTTTGTAGACACGCCACTGATTGACAATGTGTGCGTAACACCGGAAATAAACTGTTTTATGTTCAAGAAGTGCAATTTCACGCAATTTCACACTAAAATCATGCTAATTGTTTGATAAACCAAAAATGCGCAAATGAGGTCGTATAATTTACTGTAGACATTTCAATATGTGTGCGTGTGATGTGTGTGTTGGCAAGTAGGATTTTATATTATATCGCAAAGAAACGAAAATTGAAACCAATGGCCGCATTTTAATGAAAAATTTAATTCATAGGGTCTATACCATTTCAAATTCACACACAAAATTTCACTTATATGCGTTATATATTCGCTGAGATATAGCATTTTGAAGTTGGGCAAAGCTAGTGAAACGTGCTATAGCAGACATGTAAGCAAGACTCGCTGTGGAGACTTGGAGACAGTACTAGGACAGAATAGGGTCACCAAGTGACGGTACTGTAACAGAATAGGGTCACCAAGTGATGGTACTGTGACATAATAGGGTCACCAAGTGATGGTACTGTGACAGAATAGGGTCACCAAGTGATGGTACTGTGACAGAATAGGGTCACCAAGTGACGGTACTGTGACAGAATAGGGTCACCAAGTGACGGTACTGTGACAGAATAGGGTCACCAAGTGACGGTACTGTGACAGAATAGGGTCACCAAGTGACGGTACTGTGACAGAATAGGGTCACCAAGTGACGGTACTGTGACAGAATAGGGTCACCAAGTGACGGTACTGTGACAGAATAGGGTCACCAAGTGACGGTACTGTGACAGAATAGGGTCACCACGTGACGGTACTGTGACAGAATAGGGTCACCAAGTGACGGTACTGTGACAGAATAGGGTCACCAAGTGACGGTACTGTGACAGAATAGGGTCACCAAGTGATGGTACTGTGACAGAATAGGGTCACCAAGTGACGGTACTGTGACAGAATAGGGTCACCAAGTGACGGTACTGTGACAGAATAGGGTCACCAAGTGACGGTACTGTGACTGAATAGGGTCACCAAGTGACGGTACTGTGACAGAATAGGGTCACTACGTGACGGTACTGTGACAGAATAGGGTCACCAAGTGACGGTACTGTGACAGAATAGGGTCACCAAGTGATGGTACTGTGACAGAATAGGGTCACCAAGTGACGGTACTGTGACAGAATAGGGTCACCAAGTGACGGTACTGTGACAGAATAGGGTCACCAAGTGACGGTACTGTGACAGAATAGGGTCACCAAGTGATGGTACTGTGACAGAATATGGTCACCAAGTGACGGTACTGTGACAGAATAGGGTCACCAAGTGATGGTACTGTGACAGAATAGGGTCACCACGTGACGGTACTGTGACAGAATAGGGTCACCAAGTGATGGTACTGTGACAGAATAGGGTCACCAAGTGACGGTACTGTGACAGAATAGGGTCACCAAGTGACGGTACTGTGACAGAATAGGGTCACCCAGTGACGGTACTGTGACAGAATAGGGTCACCAAGTGATGGTACTGTGACAGAATAAGATCACCAAGTGACAGTACTAGGACAGAATAGGGTCACCGAGAGACAGTAGACTTATAAGTTTTTAGAGGCAAGAGATGTGAAGTATAAAGACATTGGACGTGTAGAGAAAGTGACTGGGAGACAGACAAGATGAGCATGCTCTGAGCCATGTCAAAGCTAGGGGATGTCAATGGCTGGATAAAGAGAGCTATGTTTCCAGTCAGATACCAGTATATTAAATTTGGTCATTCTTTGCATCAGATCGCCAGATGCAACAACCGGCACCGACCTGTGGAAGAGAACAAACCAGGTAGAGATAGAGATGACAAACTCTCAACGAGTGTAACCAGATATATTCTCATTATGAATCGACACCAGAAGAGTGAGTGGTGAGGTCAGCAAGAATTTGTTGAAGAAGTGGTAGCCAGTGCAACTGGAACCTCAGTCAGCTGAAACAGGCAGCACAGATTAGAAATAGATAGAATGTGACCAACTGTCCCAGGAAGGATTATAATTAATTTGATGCTACAGAATTTCACAAATGTTTTGCTGCATTTTATTCTGTTCTCTTACGTAAGGTACAGGTGTTAGCCCTGATTCTTCCAGTTTACCTGGTGTACCTGCCCTGGCTGATGGCAAACGCAAGACATTCACTGTTGGAGAAGTTTTCAATCAGGATGATGATGACAACATGGAACCCAAAAAAAGGAAGTTGATTCCACTTGACTATGATGATGACAAATCTACACCCAGTGATAAGAAATTAGCTTCAGCAGAAGAGAAACGACAACGAATTAAACAACTTATAGAAAGCATTCCTACAGCCAAGGAGGAGCTCTATGCTTATACTGTAGACTGGGAGATTGTAGATCAGGTAAGTAGGCATAGAATTAACTTTACCTTATGTTTACACAGAAGAGGGGATTGTAGATCAGGTTAGTAGACAGAAAATTAATTTTATCTTATGTTTACACAGAAGGAGAGGGAATTGTAGATCAGGTAAGGAGACATAGAATTAACTTTACCTTATGTTTACACAGAAGAGGGGATTGTAGATCAGGTAAGTAGACATAGAATTAACTTTACGTTATTGATAAGGGTGGATTTGAGCTGAAGTGGTAACTTGCCACCCTTATCGACACCTGGTATTAAAGTGTAAGATGTAGGTGTCTTCTCTGATTTAGGATGTTGCTGTGTATGTGGTAGTGGAACAGTTCACAGGGTTATCACACAGGCAACATGACGTGTAGAGTCATAGAAAGGGTAACTTCGTTGTATAAGTTTCTTCCATTTATTGCACGCCACAAAACAGTCATGATACTTATGACATCAACATAGTTAACGAGTTCAGCAAGATGATATGGCACATTGAAAACAATTTCTGTAGTCAGCAATGACAGCTGTTGTATATATGCGTCATAAGACATCACAGTTCAATAGATTCAGAAATTCATAAATCATAGAGTTCTAGTTCGTGAAGCTGTATAAATAATAATAATTTCTATAACTTCTGCAACAGTGTCAGCTACAGATCTTCAATGTTCATAAACAATAATAAATGCTCCCATTCTGATGCTAGCAGATCAGATGTATACAATCAGTCCGTTTACTGTCTGCACGTGAATAGCATACATGGGCTACAGGTCAGCTCGACCTTTATAATGTTCCTAAGTCTAACCATCTGACTTGGACGTGATCTCTGATATAACGAATCCTGGAACACAGACAATAGTCTTGTTGGTCTAGAGCGACCCATATATATTTAACTAGTTCAGGTATACAGATACCGGTGACTTAATCCTAGTCAAAGTACCTCTCCATTTTGAATCACACAGGCGAGCAAATAGGCGACAAAATGACGAACCTCTAGATGATAGCATAAAGTTCGATACAAGAGGAATTACCTTATTTCGGAAAATCAACCATGAACATATGCCTCCAGGCAGGCGTGAATAATACTGGGAAATAGTCTAGTTAGCTAACTAACTCACAACGACAATGTATTTCCCTCAGAAAATCACAAGACGCAGTTGCGTCTGCTCGCTTCTTAAACCATTTCTCAACTCCCCCAACTGGGCGGAACACACAGAACGAACTCCCAGCTTTTGACATGCGCAGAACGACAATCTCTGAGTTGCCGTTCACAATAAGACGATTCTAAGAACATTCGAGATAAAAGTCTTACACAGTCGCGCCTTTTATGGTCATGAAAAGAAGCGTTAAGAAAGGTTTCAGACATCTACCATAGTTGACTGATACTACCAAATAAGGAGATGTGGTCACGCTTCGTTCAAGAAATTATAGACCGAACGTGTCTCTATACAAGAGAAGGCAAACTCCTAAAAAATTGTAGTTTCGATAACTCGGATTATGTCCCTTTGACCATAGAAAACATAATACACACTTCAGTCAAAAAAATGATCATACATATGAAAAATGTTTATACAAACGAAAAATAATAATGATCCGTGCGTAACATTACCGCACCCTCCCTGGAAAAAAAAAAATGAAACATTTTTTTTTTTTTTTAAATCCTGGAGCCGGAAAAAATCTAGGCTCCTAACGCACGTATGATGCGTGGATATATACCTAACAAATTAGCTCAACGCATGGAGCGACACTGAGATCATATCTCAGATCCTTAGAGAAAAAATTTATCTAAGTATACGCTGATATATTCCAGGAAGGTGCCACCAACACACGCCACAATGATGGCAACAACATAATGACAATCAAATTATTCTCATACCAATATATGAAATTAAATATATTATGTGTTATCATACAATGTGTTGCAAATAGCGGTGTAATTTACTAATATACCGCACTATATTATTACATTATATAAAGTAACAGTAATTAATAAGTAATACATGTGTTGATCTTCGGTGACATAAAACATTCAATAGAAGAAGATGTGGACATCATCCGCTCCCAATGTAGGACAGGACTTGATATCCTCAAAGTTCCACAATGGACATAAACTCGCAGACTTCAATGATGTGCTGCGAAAATATCAATAACACAAATCTTAAAGACAACTGGTAAATTTCTTAATACAATCCTGAAAATAATTTATTTAAATGTGGCCGAGTGATCTTTTGGCCCGTATATCACTAACTAAGCCTTCTTAGATAATTACATGGTACAATGTTATAAATTTCCCTCAAAAAAAAAAAGTGAGAAAAAATCTACTAACATGTCATTATAATATTGGATTGTATATCAGGAAATATATATATATGACAGAAGAATCATGTGGAATCGTGTGGACATCTGGACAGAATGTCTGCCATTACATTATCCGAACCACGGATAGCTCGAACCGAGAAATGAAATGGTTGAAGAGCTATGGCATAACGAGTGGACCTCGAGCTCTTCAAGTTTTTGCTCTGAATAGCAGTAAGCGCTTTCTGGTCGGTTTCCACAATGAAATGTGCGCCTAGAAGAAATCTTTGTAACTTCAGAATAGACCATACCATAGCCAATAACTCACGGTCTAAAACCGAGTAATTCTTTTCTGCAGCGTTTAATTTCCTAGAGATATACATCACCGGATGCAAAGTATCAGATACTCCTGCATTAGTGCTGCCCCAATCCCTGTTGACGAGGCGTCACTTCGAAGAACAAAAGTCTTCTCAATAGTAGGTAACTTAAGAATAGGTGGAGATGAAAATAGGGCTTTAACCTGGTCCAATGAGGATTGACATTCTTTAGACCAGCGGATCAAATTAGGCGACCCTTTCTTCAATAAAGTAGAAAGCGGTGCCATAATGGAGGACAGATTCGGAATGAATCGTCCGTAGAATTGAATCAAACCTAATAGACTCCTTACTTGTTTCTTCGTCTTAGGGACCGAAATGTTAAGTATTTTTGAAACATTGTGGTCCTCTGTCTTTAAAAGACCATGACCAACCCGATGACCTAGGAAAGAAATCTCGCTAAATCCTATAAAGGCTTTAGAGGGTTTTGCAGTCAAGTTATACTCGCGAAGAGTAGACAGTAATTCGTATAAACCCAAATAATGATCTTCCCAAGAATCACTGAATAGACAGATATCATCTAGGTATGCTATGACATCTGTACGATATGCGAGAATTCGCCGCATCATGCGTACGAATGTAGCAGGGGCGTTCATAAGACCAAAAGGCATGAAATTCCATTGGAATAAACCCCTAGGTGTAGAAAAAGCTGTAAAAGGTTTGGCACGTTCAGTTAGCGGGACTTGCCAATAACCTTTAGACAAATCTAGTTTGGTAAAGAATCTAGAATTAGAAAGTTTATTGAGTAGCTCTTCTAATGAAGGCATAGGTTCAGCATCGAACTTCGTAACTTGGTTCAATTTGCGATAATCTACGCAAATGCGAATGTTATTATCCTTCTTTCGAACAATAACCATAGACGAAGAGTATGCTGAAGTGGATGGTTCAATGATTTGCAAACGTATCATTTCATCCAACTCTTTTTCGACTTGAGACTGGAAATGGATAGGTATTGGATATGGTCTGACTCTGATAGGATTGTGATCAGTTAGCACAATGTCATGTTCTATGACATGTGTGTGTCCCGGGATGTCTGTAAGAACATCCTGAAATGTTTGCAACATCGAAGAAACTTGTCGATGTTCCTCAGCGGAAAGATTTGGAGAAACGGTCACGTTTTTCCAAGATTCCGTAGAATAAAGTGGGACCATAGAAAGAGGAAGATTGACATCAGAAAAAGTAGTTTCCTCATCCTGTATAACTGACAGAGATGAGTACTGACCATGAGTTGCTTGTGAATTGTCCGTAGCCTGGAAAATAGGCTGCAAATAGTCAGGTCTTTCATAAAATTCTGTGAGCATATTTATGTGGAAAGTTTTATGCTTTCCATCAATATCGACAACATAGTCGACATCAGAAATTTTGGAGACTATTGCATATGGACCTTTCCATGCAATTAGAAGTCTGTTCTCCCTTGAAGGAAGTAGAACGAGAGCTTTGTCACCTGGACAAAGTTGTCGTAGACATCTATTCTTATTTGCAAACTGCCTTGCCTTTTCTTTAGCAAATTCTGAAGACGAAGTTGCTAGTTTGCATGCCTCGATGATCTTTTGCCTAAGAGCAATGACGTACTCATAAGAAGATTGAGTCTCATCGCTAATATTATCGGCAGTGATTAGATCGTGAAGTAAAGACATAGGGCCGCGCGGTTGCGCGCCAAAGACAAGTTCAAAAGGGGAAAACCCCGTATGTTCATTGGGGACCTCTCTATACGCAAAGAGAGCCGCGGGTAAGACCCTGTCCCAATCCTGAGGATGATCCTCAGTTATTTTACCAAGTAAAGTTTTCAGAGTCCTATTTAAACGTTCGACCAACCCATTAGACATTGGGTGATAGATACTGCTGAGAGACCTTTTAATGTGTAGCATAGACATTACCTGTGACATAGTGTCTGATATAAGTTGAGTGCCATGGTCTGACAATATTTCTCCGGGAAAACCCAAGCGAGAAAATATCAGCCAAAGAGCGTCTGCGATATCAGCAGTTGAGATGCTCTTGAGAGGTATTGCCTCTGGCCAACGTGTGCACATATCGACACATGTAAGGATAAATTGATGTCCTCTAGCCGACTTAATTCTAAAAGGACCGATAATATCTATTGCCATTTTTTGAAAAGGGCGAATAGGAATGTCAGCAGCCTGGATAGGCGCAGCATGTCGTGGTCCTTTAGATTTGACCTCCTGACATACTTTGCAAGAGCGACAGTACATTCGTATGTCCTTGCTCACAAATGGCCAAAAGAAAGCCGCAAGAACCCTCGACTTTGTACGGGAAAAACCCATATGTCCAGCACATTGCGAGTCATGAGCATGTTGCAATATTTGCAATCTCATGCTCTTAGGCACAAGAATTTGTGAATGAGTGGACGTAGTCGAGTCTTGTACCATACGTACAAGTACGCCGTTCTTCATAGAAATCCAAGATTTCCTATTAGTGTTCTGATTAGGATCACCTTTTTTTGCTAGAATGAAGAATTTTTGTAAAGAAGGATCTTCTTCTTGCAATTTGATAAATGAGTCACGTGTAATAGTCAAGTGACTATCTTGGTCATTTACTTCATCATTATTAGTTAATGAAGTTTGAGGTGGATCCAGAGCATGTGCTCTTGTGACCACCGCATTGGTAGCTTCAATGTTTTGCTCTTCCCAAACAGCAATCTGCTGTGGGGTACATTCCCTAACTCCGTGAATACGACCAATAATAAGGTCCGCAATAGGGTTTGGAAGTAGACACGCGTGGACCTCTCCCGTGAAGAAAGGAGTAGCAATGTGTATTATAGCAGTAGGATACTTTTCTAACGTGCCACCAAATGTGACACATTTGATGACTTTTCCTGTAGCACAGGATGGATCTACAAGAGATTGCCTAACGCCGACAGTAGTACATCCAGAATCAAACAACACTGAGACTGGATTACTATTTACTAGCCCCTTATGTAATATAAGAGAACCTCTCCCATCATGAGCAACATTAGCAGGAAGAGCGGGCAAAGGATGACCACAGCTTAGAGTACTAACGGTTTTCGGATCAAATAAAGTACTGCATTGGATACATTTATTTGCCCTACCAAAATCAAAAGATGAGCATCCGATAGCATTATGGTCTTTATCATTATTAACCTGTTTATCTGCTCCCTGAGATTCTTGTTGAACAGAGTTTGTCTGTTGATATCTTTTTCTCTTATGTTGCGATCTACCGCGACCATTATTGCCTCTGCAATTATCATTAAAGTCCCTACTGTAATTTTTATCCTGGTTTGAGTTCCAGTTTCCATAACTGTCATTACTATCTCTATGCTGTTGAGAACCTCTATTATCTTGGTATTGAGGTCTCTGCATAAAATATTTCCCTCTATACCGATTACCTTTGTGAAAATTTCTAAAGTTAACCGGAGTAGAATAACGTGTAGTATTAGGTTGTCTCCAGTTCTGGGAAGAAGAATCACCCTGGAATTGATCACTATGGTTCTGGGCATAATTACGATTACTCTTTTTATTGAAATTTTTCTGGCTACCCTGAAATTTACGCATAAAATTTGGGCCATAAGGTGCTGCCGAAGCAACTGGCAGACCTTCTTTCACCTTAGAGTTACTAATGGTTATGTGCGGATGCGCAGTAACATACTGGCTACAGTATTCTTCCATTTCTTTTATGTTTTTAGGCTTACGCTCATGAAGAAAAGATAGAAAAGCTTCATTAACAGAAGACATAACCTTATCTCTAAGTAGTAAATCCATAAGAGCTTCAAATGTATTTTCTGTCTTAGACAACTCAACCCATCGTAAAAAAGTAAGACGGATGCCTGAGATGAATTCAGAGAATTCAACTCCAGTTTCTGGTAACATGGTTTTAAATTTAAGACGATATCCGTCCTCGTTAAGTTGGTACTTCTTTAACAATGCCGCCCTGACAACCTCATAGTTGTTTTTGTCAGGCACATCTACCATACTCAACAAAGTCAAAGCATCACCTCTAAGTATCTTGGACAGATGATACACATATAATGTTTTATCTATATTATGCACATTACATGCACTTTCAAATCTATCTAGATAAAATGTTATATCATCGATTGAGGGATTAAATGCTGGTAGATTAAGCTTGAAATCCTTAGCATTAGTCTTATTTGACACCTTATTTGCATCATTAGCATTACCAGTGTTCAATAACTTTAACTTCTCTAACTCTAAAGCTAAGACTTTTTCATCATGTTCCATTTTTGCTTTTCTCTCATCAGCCTCTCTTTGTAACCTTCTTTCTTCAGCCTCAGCCTGTAACTTTCTTTCTTCAGCCTGGGCCTGTAACTTTCTTTCTTCAGCCTGGGCCTGTAACTTTTTTTCTTCAGCCTCTATTTCCAGTCTCTTATTTTCAGCTTCTTTTTCAAGTCTCTTATTTTCAGCTTCTTTTTCAAGTCTCTTATTTTCAGCTTCTTTTTCAAGTCTCTTATTTTCAGCTTCTTTTTCAAGTCTCTTATTTTCAGCTTCTCTTTTTTTTTTTTCCATTTCCATTTGAAATCTTTTTTCCTCCACCTGCATCTGCAGTTTCTTTTGTTCTATTTCAGCCTCTATTCTCTTTTGTTCAGTTTGTTCTTTCATTTTCTTTTCTTCCGACTTCAATGCCTTGGCATATTGAACAGTCGCAAATTCTTCCAACTTATCACCTGTCTTCCCAAGGGCTTTACCCTGCTCAATAAAGTACTCAAATGTAGACATGATGTCTAAAATGTGAGTACAGAACCTGAAATAATTAATTATCTTATTTCAATGTTAAATAGCAACAAGACTTAATAAAGTGCTTGTATAATCTCTATGTTGAACCCAATCTCTGTGGGAAACAGGAGTTGACACCAACTTGTATTATCAAATGTATAATAATATCACAAGTCACCTCTTAATTAACAGTGCACTACCCAAATCAGTGCATAACCATCAGTTATTTATCATAACTGCACTACAATAGTGCATAAGCAAAAAACACCAGTTAGTTATGATAAGTGCACTATAGACCAATAGTGCATGAGCATATATTAACAATAGTGAAAGCTAACTATGCAAGAACTATGTAAACAATAACAAGACAATGTAAACAATAACAAAGGTCACCAACAATGTAAACAATAACAAAGATCAAAGTCAATGTAAACAACAACAAAGATCAGAGTCAATGTAAACAACAACAAAGATCAGAGTCAATGTAAACAATAACAAAGATCAGAGTCAATGTAAACAATCAACAAAGATCAAAGTCAATGTAAACAACAACAAAGATCAAACAATACGAAAACATTCGCATAAGTCAAATACACAAACAGCAAAACTAAAAAGAAATATGCGAAGATATGACTAACAAATGACGCTACAGTGTATACACAAAAATATACGTAAAGAACTGAATAATAGCAAAGGGGAGACCTACAAATACAAACAATCGAAATCGAAACTAAAAAACACAAAGAAAGAGAGAAAAGAAGAAAAAAAAAAAAAATACAAGAAACAAAAATAAAGCACAACTCGTCACACTAAACAGATATAGCAACGATTGTCGCTAGCAAATTTCACTGTAGGAAATTCGCACAGTCCCTAACGAAAACGCTAACAGTAGAACCTCTGTGACGTGGTATCTTCTACTGAAAGACACCGCCCAACCGAGAAAACCCGCTGAAATATAAACATATAAATATACAAATAACAAATAACATATAACATATAAACATGTATCATGAAAACAATAGGAGAAAGTGTGAAAGTACAGAAGGCTCAGTTAGAACATAAGGGCACAGTTCACAAACAAAACAGGCCACTTAACTTCTATAAATCCAGCGTCAGCACGGTGCAGAACAGGATGTAATCAGCATTCTGAGGATAATGATCCAACGTTGATTAACTTCTGCTCCCATAAACAGCCATGACGAAGGAAATGAGCTTCTAATACTGCAACAGTTGTTACGGCACTTGACCTTCTGAATCTTCTAAATTGATTTAACCGGCACTTGACCTTCTGAACCCGCAACAGTACCCCTGAGACCGGAACAGTTGTTACGGCACTTGTCCTTCTTTTCACCAGATCAGGAAATCCATTCGCTCGGTACTTGTCCTTCTAATTTTACATAAACTTCAATATTGCCGAGCAGCGCCGGGTAGTTTCAAAATCAGCAACTGTCAGAAAATCCGGATACTTTCAATAAAATTTCTTGTAAGGTGGTAGTTGATGCTGTAGTTGTATCTAGTATGATGATGATGTCTGGGTTTGCTGACCCCCTTGATAGCTGGAATCAGAGTGAACCAACCTATGGCCACCAAAAATGATATGGTGCGCCAAAATATCAGATGATAGAACCAGCTCTGGCCACCAAAAATGATAAGGGTGGATTTGAGCTGAAGTGGTAACTTGCCACCCTTATCGACACCTGGTATTAAAGTGTAAGATGTAGGTGTCTTCTCTGATTTAGGATGTTGCTGTGTATGTGGTAGTGGAACAGTTCACAGGGTTATCACACAGGCAACATGACGTGTAGAGTCATAGAAAGGGTAACTTCGTTGTATAAGTTTCTTCCATTTATTGCACGCCACAAAACAGTCATGATACTTATGACATCAACATAGTTAACGAGTTCAGCAAGATGATATGGCACATTGAAAACAATTTCTGTAGTCAGCAATGACAGCTGTTGTATATATGCGTCATAAGACATCACAGTTCAATAGATTCAGAAATTCATAAATCATAGAGTTCTAGTTCGTGAAGCTGTATAAATAATAATAATTTCTATAACTTCTGCAACAGTGTCAGCTACAGATCTTCAATGTTCATAAACAATAATAAATGCTCCCATTCTGATGCTAGCAGATCAGTTGTATACAATAAGTCCGTTTACTGTCTGCACGTGAATAGCATACATGGGCTACAGGTCAGCTCGACCTTTATAATGTTCCTAAGTCTAACCATCTGACTTGGACGTGATCTCTGATATAACGAATCCTGGAACACAGACAATAGTCTTGTTGGTCTAGAGCGACCCATATATATTTAACTAGTTCAGGTATAAGATACCGGTGACTTAATCCTAGTCAAAGTACCTCTCCATTTTGAATCACACAGGCGAGCAAATAGGCGACAAAATGACGAACCTCTAGATGATAGCATAAAGTTCGATACAAGAGGAATTACCTTATTTCGGAAAATCAACCATGAACATATGCCTCCAGGCAGGCGTGAATAATACTGGGAAATAGTCTAGTTAGCTAACTAACTCACAAAGACAATGTATTTCCCTCAGAAAATCACAAGACGCAGTTGCGTCTGCTCGCTTCTTAAACCATTTCTCAACTGCCCCAACTGGGCGGAACACACAGAACGAACTCCCAGCTTTTGACATGCGCAGAACGACAATCTCTGAGTTGCCGTTCACAATAAGACGATTCTAAGAACATTCGAGATAAAAGTCTTACACAGTCGCGCCTTTTATGGTCATGAAAAGAAGCGTTAAGAAAGGTTTCAGACATCTACCATAGTTGACTGGTACTACCAAATAAGGAGATGTGGTCACGCTTCGTTCAAGAAATTATAGACCGAACGTGTCTCTATACAAGAGAAGGCAAACTCCTAAAAAATTGTAGTTTCGATAACTCGGATTATGTCCCTTTGACCATAGAAAACATAATACACACTTCAGTCAAAAAAATGATCATACATATGAAAAATGTTTATACAAACGAAAAATAATAATGATCCGTGCGTAACATTACCGCACCCTCCCGGAAAAAAAAAAATGAAACATTTTTTTTTTTTAAATCCTGGAGCCGGAAAAAATCTAGGCTCCTAACGCACGTATGATGCGTGGATATATACCTAACAAATTAGCTCAACGCATGGAGCGACACTGAGATCATATCTCAGATCCTTAGAGAAAAAATTTATCTAAGTATACGCTGATATATTCCAGGAAGGTGCCACCAACACACGCCACAATGATGGCAACAACATAATGACAATCAAATTATTCTCATACCAATATATGAAATTAAATATATTATGTGTTATCATACAATGTGTTGCAAATAGCGGTGTAATTTACTAATATACCGCACTATATTATTACATTATATAAAGTAACAGTAATTAATAAGTAATACATGTGTTGATCTTCGGTGACATAAAACATTCAATAGAAGAAGATGTGGACATCATCCGCTCCCAATGTAGGACAGGACTTGATATCCTCAAAGTTCCACAATGGACATAAACTCGCAGACTTCAATGATGTGCTGCGAAAATATCAATAACACAAATCTTAAAGACAACTGGTAAATTTCTTAATACAATCCTGAAAATAATTTATTTAAATGTGGCCGAGTGATCTTTTGGCCCGTATATCACTAACTAAGCCTTCTTAAATAATTACATGGTACAATGTTATAAATTTCCCTAAAAAAAAAAAAAAAAAGAGAAAAAATCTACTAACATGTCATTATAACATTGGACTGTATATCAGGAAATATATATATATGACAGAAGAATCATGTGGAATCGTGTGGACATCTGGACAGAATGTCTGCCATTACATTATCCGAACCACGGATAGCTCGAACCGAGAAATGAAATGGTTGAAGAGCTATGGCATAACGAGTGGACCTCGAGCTCTTCAAGTTTTTGCTCTGAATAGCAGTAAGCGCTTTCTGGTCGGTTTCCACAATGAAATGTGCGCCTAGAAGAAATCTTTGTAACTTCAGAATAGACCATACCATAGCCAATAACTCACGGTCTAAAACCGAGTAATTCTTTTCTGCAGCGTTTAATTTCCTAGAGATATACATCACCGGATGCAAAGTATCAGAATACTCCTGCATTAGTGCTGCCCCAATCCCTGTTGACGAGGCGTCACTTCGAAGAACAAAAGTCTTCTCAATAGTAGGTAACTTAAGAATAGGTGGAGATGAAAATAGGGCTTTAACCTGGTCCAATGAGGATTGACATTCTTTAGACCAGCGGATCAGATTAGGCGACCCTTTCTTCAATAAAGTAGAAAGCGGTGCCATAATGGAGGACAGATTCGGAATGAATCGTCCGTAGAATTGAATCAAACCTAATAGACTCCTTACTTGTTTCTTCGTCTTAGGGACCGAAATGTTAAGTATTTTTGAAACATTGTGGTCCTCTGTCTTTAAAAGACCATGACCAACCCGATGACCTAGGAAAGAAATCTCGCTAAATCCTATAAAGGCTTTAGAGGGTTTTGCAGTCAAGTTATACTCGCGAAGAGTAGACAGTAATTCGTATAAACCCAAATAATGATCTTCCCAAGAATCACTGAATAGACAGATATCATCTAGGTATGCTATGACATCTGTACGATATGCGAGAATTCGCCGCATCATGCGTACGAATGTAGCAGGGGCGTTCAAGACCAAAAGGCATGAAATTCCATTGGAATAAACCCCTAGGTGTAGAAAAAGCTGTAAAAGGTTTGGCACGTTCAGTTAGCGGGACTTGCCAATAACCTTTAGACAAATCTAGTTTGGTAAAGAATCTAGAATTAGAAAGTTTATTGAGTAGCTCTTCTAATGAAGGCATAGGTTCAGCATCGAACTTCGTAACTTGGTTCAATTTGCGATAATCTACGCAAATGCGAATGTTATTATCCTTCTTTCGAACAATAACCATAGACGAAGAGTATGCTGAAGTGGATGGTTCAATGATTTCCAAACGTATCATTTCATCCAACTCTTTTTCGACTTGAGACTGGAAATGGATAGGTATTGGATATGGTCTGACTCTGATAGGATTGTGATCAGTTAGCACAATGTCATGTTCTATGACATGTGTGTGTCCCGGGATGTCTGTAAGAACATCCTGAAATGTTTGCAACATCGAAGAAACTTGTCGATGTTCCTCAGCGGAAAGATTTGGAGAAACGGTCACGTTTTTCCAAGATTCCGTAGAATAAAGTGGGACCATAGAAAGAGGAAGATTGACATCAGAAAAAGTAGTTTCCTCATCCTGTATAACTGACAGAGATGAGTACTGACCATGAGTTGCTTGTGAATTGTCCGTAGCCTGGAAAATAGGCTGCAAATAGTCAGGTCTTTCATAAAATTCTGTGAGCATATTTATGTGGAAAGTTTTATGCTTTCCATCAATATCGACAACATAGTCGACATCAGAAATTTTGGAGACTATTGCATATGGACCTTTCCATGCAATTAGAAGTCTGTTCTCCCTTGAAGGAAGTAGAACGAGAGCTTTGTCACCTGGACAAAGTTGTCGTAGACATCTATTCTTATTTGCAAACTGCCTTGCCTTTTCTTTAGCAAATTCTGAAGACGAAGTTGCTAGTTTGCATGCCTCGATGATCTTTTGCCTAAGAGCAATGACGTACTCATAAGAAGATTGAGTCTCATCGCTAATATTATCGGCAGTGATTAGATCGTGAAGTAAAGACATAGGGCCGCGCGGTTGCGCGCCAAAGACAAGTTCAAAAGGGGAAAACCCCGTATGTTCATTGGGGACCTCTCTATACGCAAAGAGAGCCGCGGGTAAGACCCTGTCCCAATCCTGAGGATGATCCTCAGTTATTTTACCAAGTAAAGTTTTCAGAGTCCTATTTAAACGTTCGACCAACCCATTAGACATTGGGTGATAGATACTGCTGAGAGACCTTTTAATGTGTAGCATAGACATTACCTGTGACATAGTGTCTGATATAAGTTGAGTGCCATGGTCTGACAATATTTCTCCGGGAAAACCCAAGCGAGAAAATATCAGCCAAAGAGCGTCTGCGATATCAGCAGTTGAGATGCTCTTGAGAGGTATTGCCTCTGGCCAACGTGTGCACATATCGACACATGTAAGGATAAATTGATGTCCTCTAGCCGACTTAATTCTAAAAGGACCGATAATATCTATTGCCATTTTTTGAAAAGGGCGAATAGGAATGTCAGCAGCCTGGATAGGCGCAGCATGTCGTGGTCCTTTAGATTTGACCTCCTGACATACTTTGCAAGAGCGACAGTACATTCGTATGTCCTTGCTCACAAATGGCCAAAAGAAAGCCGCAAGAACCCTCGACTTTGTACGGGAAAAACCCATATGTCCAGCACATTGCGAGTCATGAGCATGTTGCAATATTTGCAATCTCATGCTCTTAGGCACAAGAATTTGTGAATGAGTGGACGTAGTCGAGTCTTGTACCATACGTACAAGTACGCCGTTCTTCATAGAAATCCAAGATTTCCTATTAGTGTTCTGATTAGGATCACCTTTTTTTGCTAGAATGAAGAATTTTTGTAAAGAAGGATCTTCTTCTTGCAATTTGATAAATGAGTCACGTGTAATAGTCAAGTGACTATCTTGGTCATTTACTTCATCATTATTAGTTAATGAAGTTTGAGGTGGATCCAGAGCATGTGCTCTTGTGACCACCGCATTGGTAGCTTCAATGTTTTGCTCTTCCCAAACAGCAATCTGCTGTGGGGTACATTCCCTAACTCCGTGAATACGACCAATAATAAGGTCCGCAATAGGGTTTGGAAGTAGACACGCGTGGACCTCTCCCGTGAAGAAAGGAGTAGCAATGTGTATTATAGCAGTAGGATACTTTTCTAACGTGCCACCAAATGTGACACATTTGATGACTTTTCCTGTAGCACAGGATGGATCTACAAGAGATTGCCTAACGCCGACAGTAGTACATCCAGAATCAAACAACACTGAGACTGGATTACTATTTACTAGCCCCTTATGTAATATAAGAGAACCTCTCCCATCATGAGCAACATTAGCAGGAAGAGCGGGCAAAGGATGACCACAGCTTAGAGTACTAACGGTTTTCGGATCAAATAAAGTACTGCATTGGATACATTTATTTGCCCTACCAAAATCAAAAGATGAGCATCCGATAGCATTATGGTCTTTATCATTATTAACCTGTTTATCTGCTCCCTGAGATTCTTGTTGAACAGAGTTTGTCTGTTGATATCTTTTTCTCTTATGTTGCGATCTACCGCGACCATTATTGCCTCTGCAATTATCATTAAAGTCCCTACTGTAATTTTTATCCTGGTTTGAGTTCCAGTTTCCATAACTGTCATTACTATCTCTATGCTGTTGAGAACCTCTATTATCTTGGTATTGAGGTCTCTGCATAAAATATTTCCCTCTATACCGATTACCTTTGTGAAAATTTCTAAAGTTAACCGGAGTAGAATAACGTGTAGTATTAGGTTGTCTCCAGTTCTGGGAAGAAGAATCACCCTGGAATTGATCACTATGGTTCTGGGCATAATTACGATTACTCTTTTTATTGAAATTTTTCTGGCTACCCTGAAATTTACGCATAAAATTTGGGCCATAAGGTGCTGCCGAAGCAACTGGCAGACCTTCTTTCACCTTAGAGTTACTAATGGTTATGTGCGGATGCGCAGTAACATACTGGCTACAGTATTCTTCCATTTCTTTTATGTTTTTAGGCTTACGCTCATGAAGAAAAGATAGAAAAGCTTCATTAACAGAAGACATAACCTTATCTCTAAGTAGTAAATCCATAAGAGCTTCAAATGTATTTTCTGTCTTAGACAACTCAACCCATCGTAAAAAAGTAAGACGGATGCCTGAGATGAATTCAGAGAATTCAACTCCAGTTTCTGGTAACATGGTTTTAAATTTAAGACGATATCCGTCCTCGTTAAGTTGGTACTTCTTTAACAATGCCGCCCTGACAACCTCATAGTTGTTTTTGTCAGGCACATCTACCATACTCAACAAAGTCAAAGCATCACCTCTAAGTATCTTGGACAGATGATACACATATAATGTTTTATCTATATTATGCACATTACATGCACTTTCAAATCTATCTAGATAAAATGTTATATCATCGATTGAGGGATTAAATGCTGGTAGATTAAGCTTGAAATCCTTAGCATTAGTCTTATTTGACACCTTATTTGCATCATTAGCATTACCAGTGTTCAATAACTTTAACTTCTCTAACTCTAAAGCTAAGACTTTTTCATCATGTTCCATTTTTGCTTTTCTCTCATCAGCCTCTCTTTGTAACCTTCTTTCTTCAGCCTCAGCCTGTAACTTTCTTTCTTCAGCCTGGGCCTGTAACTTTCTTTCTTCAGCCTCTATTTCAAGTCTCTTATTTTCAGCTTCTTTTTCAAGTCTCTTATTTTCAGCTTCTTTTTCAAGTCTCTTATTTTCAGCTTCATTTTTCAAGTCTCTTATCCTCAGCTTCTCTTTTTTGTTTTTCCATTTCCATTTGAAATCTTTTTTCCTCCACCTGCATCTGCAGTTTCTTTTGTTCTATTTCAGCCTCTATTCTCTTTTGTTCAGTTTGTTCTTTCATTTTCTTTTCTTCCGACTTCAATGCCTTGGCATATTGAACAGTCGCAAATTCTTCTAATTATCACCTGTCTTCCCAAGGGCTTTACCCTGCTCAATAAAGTACTCAAATGTAGACATGATGTCTAAAATGTGAGTACAGAACCTGAAATAATTAATTATCTTATTTCAATGTTAAATAGCAACAAGACTTAATAAAGTGCTTGTATAATCTCTATGTTGAACCCAATCTCTGTGGGAAACAGGAGTTGACACCAACTTGTATTATCAAATGTATAATAATATCACAAGTCACCTCTTAATTAACAGTGCACTACCCAAATCAGTGCATAACCATCAGTTATTTATCATAACTGCACTACAATAGTGCATAAGCAAAAAACACCAGTTAGTTATGATAAGTGCACTATAGACCAATAGTGCATGAGCATATATTAACAATAGTGAAAGCTAACTATGCAAGAACTATGTAAACAATAACAAGACAATGTAAACAATAACAAAGGTCACCAACAATGTAAACAATAACAAAGATCAAAGTCAATGTAAACAACAACAAAGATCAGAGTCAATGTAAACAACAACAAAGATCAGAGTCAATGTAAACAATAACAAAGATCAGAGTCAATGTAAACAATCAACAAAGATCAAAGTCAATGTAAACAACAACAAAGATCAAACAATACGAAAACATTCGCATAAGTCAAATACACAAACAGCAAAACTAAAAAGAAATATGCGAAGATATGACTAACAAATGACGCTACAGTGTATACACAAAAATATACGTAAAGAACTGAATAATAGCAAAGGGGAGACCTACAAATACAAACAATCGAAATCGAAACTAAAAAAACACAAAGAAAGAGAGAAAAGAAAAAAGAAAAAAAAATATATATATACAAGAAACAAAAATAAAGCACAACTCGTCACAACTAAACAGATATAGCAACGATTGTCGCTAGCAAATTTCACTGTAGGAAATTCGCACAGTCCCTAACGAAAACGCTAACAGTAGAACCTCTGTGACGTGGTATCTTCTACTGCAAGACACCGCCCAACCGAGAAAACCCGCTGAAATATAAACATATAAATATACAAATAACAAATAACATATAACATATAAACATGTATCATGAAAACAATAGGAGAAAGTGTGAAAGTACAGAAGGCTCAGTTAGAACATAAGGGCACAGTTCACAAACAAAACAGGCCACTTAACTTCTATAAATCCAGCGTCAGCACGGTGCAGAACAGGATGTAATCAGCATTCTGAGGATAATGATCCAACGTTGATTAACTTCTGCTCCCATAAACAGCCATGACGAAGGAAATGAGCTTCTAATACTGCAACAGTTGTTACGGCACTTGACCTTCTGAATCTTCTAAATTGATTTAACCGGCACTTGACCTTCTGAACCCGCAACAGTACCCCTGAGACCGGAACAGTTGTTACGGCACTTGTCCTTCTTTTCACCAGATCAGGAAATCCATTCGCTCGGTACTTGTCCTTCTAATTTTACATAAACTTCAATATTGCCGAGCAGCGCCGGGTAGTTTCAAAATCAGCAACTGTCAGAAAATCCGGATACTTTCAATAAAATTTCTTGTAAGGTGGTAGTTGATGCTGTAGTTGTATCTAGTATGATGATGATGTCTGGGTTTGCTGACCCCCTTGATAGCTGGAATCAGAGTGAACCATCCTATGGCCACCAAAAATGATATGGTGCGCCAAAATATCAGATGATAGAACCAGCTCTGGCCACCAAAAATGATAAGGGTGGATTTGAGCTGAAGTGGTAACTTGCCACCCTTATCGACACCTGGTATTAAAGTGTAAGATGTAGGTGTCTTCTCTGATTTAGGATGTTGCTGTGTATGTGGTAGTGGAACAGTTCACAGGGTTATCACACAGGCAACATGACGTGTAGAGTCATAGAAAGGGTAACTTCGTTGTATAAGTTTCTTCCATTTATTGCACGCCACAAAACAGTCATGATACTTATGACATCAACATAGTTAACGAGTTCAGC
Source organism: Oreohelix idahoensis (assembly GCA_024509875.1). Lineage (NCBI taxonomy): Eukaryota > Metazoa > Mollusca > Gastropoda > Stylommatophora > Oreohelicidae > Oreohelix > Oreohelix idahoensis. The sequence continues at coordinate 56,210 of JAMPIV010008161.1, read as the reverse complement.
AAGATGATATGGCACATTGAAAACAATTTCTGTAGTCAGCAATGACAGCTGTTGTATATATGCGTCATAAGACATCACAGTTCAATAGATTCAGAAATTCATAAATCATAGAGTTCTAGTTCGTGAAGCTGTATAAATAATAATAATTTCTATAACTTCTGCAACAGTGTCAGCTACAGATCTTCAATGTTCATAAACAATAATAAATGCTCCCATTCTGATGCTAGCAGATCAGTTGTATACAATAAGTCCGTTCACTGTCTGCACGTGAATAGCATACATGGGCTACAGGTCAGCTCGACCTTTATAATGTTCCTAAGTCTAACCATCTGACTTGGACGTGATCTCTGATATAACGAATCCTGGAACACAGACAATAGTCTTGTTGGTCTAGAGCGACCCATATATATTTAACTAGTTCAGGTATACAGATACCGGTGACTTAATCCTAGTCAAAGTACCTCTCCATTTTGAATCACACAGGCGAGCAAATAGGCGACAAAATGACGAACCTCTAGATGATAGCATAAAGTTCGATACAAGAGGAATTACCTTATTTCGGAAAATCAACCATGAACATATGCCTCCAGGCAGGCGTGAATAATACTGGGAAATAGTCTAGTTAGCTAACTAACTCACAAAGACAATGTATTTCCCTCAGAAAATCACAAGACGCAGTTGCGTCTGCTCGCTTCTTAAACCATTTCTCAACTCCCCAACTGGGCGGAACACACAGAACGAACTCCCAGCTTTTGACATGCGCAGAACGACAATCTCTGAGTTGCCGTTCACAATAAGACGATTCTAAGAACATTCGAGATAAAAGTCTTACACAGTCGCGCCTTTTATGGTCATGAAAAGAAGCGTTAAGAAAGGTTTCAGACATCTACCATAGTTGACTGGTACTACCAAATAAGGAGATGTGGTCACGCTTCGTTCAAGAAATTATAGACCGAACGTGTCTCTATACAAGAGAAGGCAAACTCCTAAAAAATTGTAGTTTCGATAACTCGGATTATGTCCCTTTGACCATAGAAAACATAATACACACTTCAGTCAAAAAAATGATCATACATATGAAAAATGTTTATACAAACGAAAAATAATAATGATCCGTGCGTAACACATGTCTGCCACCATTCCATTCTCTTGGGTTATCCTCTATTCTTGATCTCTTCCATGTTTAAGGTTTATTACAGTGCTGTTGGTTGATGGCATTCATCTTCACAAGTTGTCCAGGCTAAATATATTCTTTGATTCTCATTATATTCTTCATTGACTGACGCTCTCAATAATTCATTGACTGGTGCTGTCAACATATCCTTTATTGACTGGTGCTCTCGACATATTCTTCATAGATTGGTTCTATCTATGTATTCTTCATAGACGTGCTATTGATGTATTCTTCATAGACTGGTGCTATTGACGTATACTTCATAGACTGGTGCTCTCGACATATTCTTCATAGACTGGTGCTCTCGACATATTCTTCATGGACTGGTGCTATCAATGTATTCTTCATGGACTGGTTCTATGTATTCTTCATAGACTGGTGCTTGCTATCAATGTATTCTTCATGGGCTGGTGCTATGTATTCTTCATAGACTGGTGCTATCAATGTATTCTTCATGGACTGGTTCTATGTATTCTTCATAGACTGGTGCTATCAATGTATTCTTCATGGGCTGGTGCTATCGATGTATTCTTAATGGACTGGTGCTATCGATGTATTCTTCATGGACTGGTGCTATCGATGTATTCTTCATGGACTGGTGGTATTGATTTATTCTTCATAGACTGGTGCTATCGATGTATTCTTCATAGACTGTGGTATCGATGTATTCTTCATAGAATGGTGCTATCGATGTATTCTTCATTGACTGGTGGTATCAATGTATTCTTCATAGACTGGTGCTATCTACGTATTCTTCATGGACTGGTGCTATCAATGTATTCTTCATGGACTGGTTCTATCTATGTATTCTTCATAGACTGGTGCTATCGATGTATTCTTCATGGGCTGGTGCTATCGATGTATTCTTAATGGACTGGTGCTATCGATGTATTCTTCATAGATTGGTGGTATCGATTTATTCTTCATAGACTGGTGGTATTGATGTATTCTTCATAGACTGGTGCTATCAATGTATTCTTCATAGACTGGTGCTATCGATGTATTCTTCATAGACTGGTGCTATCGATTTATTCTTCATTGACTGGTGGTATCGATGTATTCTTCATAGACTGGTGCTATCTATGTATTCTTCATAGACTGGTGGTATCGATGTATTCTTCATTGACTGGTGGTATCGATGTATTCTTCATAGACTGGTGCTATCTATGTATTCTTCATAGACTGGTGGTATCGATGTATTCTTCATAGACTGGTGCTATCGATGTATTCTTCATTGACTGGTGGTATCGATGTATTCTTCATAGACTGGTGCTATCGATGTATTCTTCATTGACTGGTGGTATCGATGTATTCTTCATAGACTGGTGCTATCGATGTATTCTTCATAGACTGGTGCTATCTATGTATTCTTCATAGACTGGTGGTATCGATGTATTCTTCATAGACTGGTGCTATCGATGTATTCTTCATTGACTGGTGGTATCGATGTATTCTTCATAGACTGGTGCTATCTATGTATTCTTCATAGACTGGTGGTATCGATGTATTCTTCATAGACTGGTGCTCTCGACATGTTCTTCAAAGACTGGTGCTATCTATGTATTCTTCATAGACTGGTGCTATCAGCATATTCATTGACTGGTTATGTGAACATATTCTTGTGTGCTGTTCCAACTAGTCTTTGTTCTCAAAGCTTTTATTTAATAGTTTAAAGAGCTGCCTTTCTCTCTTTCTACCCAATTTCACAGATGGTGATTGTTCTTTCCTTTTCCTGTGTTAATGTTAAGGTCTTACAGCTTAATGTGGTATAAATGTAATTTAAAAAAAAAAAAAAAATTTTTTTTGGGTCGTATAGGGGATATATACAAGAATGCGACACAATAATTTGTCTGTAACCTTCTAGTGGAATTTGTAGACGACAACGAGAAACAGTCGATCATTTTCTAGATAACCAACACATTTGAAGTTCATGTCTTCAGTGTGTAGAGCATGCGCAGTAACAGTACTCGTATGAATGTAACAAATCTGACAAAATAGATGACATTGTTTTCAGCCTTTTTATGGCACAGTCTGCCTGTCTTGCATGAATACAGTATTCAGGATGTTATCTGACTCACAACAAATATTTTATTGCCCTTTACGAGTAATTAAATATTGTTTAGATCATAGAAATTTGTTTTACAATAGTAATAAGTTAGTATTGATTCGCTATAACTGTGGATATGCTGTTCATTTAGAGAATCCACTGCTGTTAGAATGATAAGATACATCAACAGATGTTAAATGTAAAATTTGTTGGACTTTGCTGAGCTGGTGTACACAGTTGTAAGAGTTAAATTTTATTAGACCAGGCTGTTAACCATAAGTGAAATCTCTTCTTTTTTTGCACAGAATCTAATGGACAAACGCATCAAGCCATGGGTGACCAAAAAGATCATTGAGTACATTGGAGAAGAAGAGCCAACATTGACAGAATTTATATGTCAGAAAGTAGTGGCCAGAAGTACACCCCAGAGCATACAAAATGATGTGGCAATGGTAAGTAAATGGTGTGGCAGTCTACACGTAGCCAGCCTTCAGTAGAAAGAAAATGTCAAATATAAGAAGCAGAATAAGACTTTGATAAATAAATAAAAGAATTGAATAAAAGATATTAAAAATTCAACATGACCAGATTCTCAATTAGTCACACAGCTGAAATTCAAATTTTAAAAATGCAGCTAGGTCAGTTAGTACAGCTAAAGTGCTGAACACCTGCTTCGGTGTAGCTGACTGATATCACCAAAACAACGAGAATTCGGATGCACAAGTTGAGGTGCAGTTGATTAGTGTAAGCAAAACAATGAATGAGTTTTGGTGTAATGCAGTTAGGTGAGTTTGCTTAAATGTGGTGTCTGCACTATACAACCCATGTGTATGCTTAGTTGGCATGGGAAATGGGACGTATCAGAAAACACAGTAAAGCACATTGAGAGAGAGAAAAGACAAGAATCTGCTTGTATGAAAGACACCTTTCTTTATCGTTTCAGATTCTGGATGAGGAAGCTGAAGTTTTTGTTGTCAAGATGTGGAGGCTTCTTGTGTACGAAACAGAGGCTAAAAAACTCGGACTTGTTAAATAATGTTGAGAACAGTGTTAATGGCTTGCTGTGTCATAATGGGGGATTTTATTTTGTTTCATGTCTCATCTTCAAGCTTAAGTACAAGCCAAGAAGTCCTTGATTAACAGATATTAAATTACCATTGTCAGAGATAATGTGTACAGTATTGCTAGCTCAGATAAGAAGTCCTTGGTTATATTATGTCAGATACCAATGTCAGATAATGTGTACATTATTGCTAGCTCAATAAGTCCTTGGTTATATCATGTCAGATACCAGTGTGAGAGATAATGTGTACAGTATTGCTAGCTCAGGCAAGAAGTCCTTGGTTATATCATGTCAGAAACCAGTGTGAGAGATGAGATGATGTGTACAGTATTGCTAGCTCAAATAAATCCTTGCTTATATCATGTCAGATACCAGTGTGAGATATAATGTGTACATTATTGCTACCTCTGGCAAGAAGTCCTTGGTTATATCATGTCAAATCCAGCATGAGAGAGATAATATGTACATTATTGCTAGCTCAGGCAAGGAGTCCTTGGTTATATCATGTCAGATACCAGTGCGAGAGATAATGTGTACATTATTGCTAGCTCAGATAAGAAGTCCTTGGTTATATCATGTCAGATACCAGTGTGAGAGATAATGTGTACATTTTTGCTAGCTCAGATAAAAAGTCCTTGGTTATATTTTGTCAGATACCAGTGTGAGAGCTAACGTGTACATTATTGCTAGCTCAGATAATAAGGCCTTGGTTATATCGTCAGATACCAGCGTATTATTGCTAGCTAAGATAAGAAGTCCTTGGTTATATTTTTGTCAGATACCAATGTGAGAGATAATGTGTACCTTATTGCTAGCTGAGATAAGAAGTCCTTGATTATATCAAGTCACATACCAGTGCGAGAGATGATATGTGCAGAATTGCTAGTTCAGACAAGAAGTCCATGATTATACATTGTCAGATACCAGTGTGAGTTTTTAGCAGTGTTTTGTTAAGATGAGACCAAAGATTGAACTAAATATGCAGGTTATTTTTTTTTAAATGTGTATGATCAGTCTCATAAGAGATGAATTATTGTGAGTGACACAGGGAGCTGTTCACGAATTCACAAAATGTAATCTGAATTTTAGTTGAGGTTACTTTCTGATTGTAATGACTTTGTTCATACATGTATCACAGTCTGTTGACAAGTTCTGACAGATTTTATGATTAAAACATTTTTTGCAGCAAGATTTCAGTTTTTAAATTCACTTAATGTATGTGATAGTGCATGCTGAGTGACACCTTAAAAAAAAAAAAAACAATACTCTGGTAGTAGAAACTTCAACATGTATAACACTACCACATGGCCATGAGTCTTATTTTTCCCTTCAAGTGCTTTGTTTTTTCAGCTCAGCATTCATAATTGTCTCTGATTCCTCTCTGTTTCTTTCTGAAGTCTTCAACATTTTTTTCATTTTGTGTGGTAAATTTTCTGTTTACCTTTAACACTTTGCTGACCAAATTCGACGATAGTCGAATTTCCGGTTGAAACCCTTGCTGACCAGATTCGACGAAAGTCGAATTAGTAACTCTACCAACGCAACAGACAGCCGTATCGATAGTTTTACGAAACAAGCCTCATCCGGGTATTTTTAACATTCCAAAATGGCTGCGCCCATGAATGATATCGTGAAGCGCTGTTTCTAGCGAAGTTTTGATTAAAATTTCATTATTTTTAGTACAAGAGCCCATTCTTTGTTTTCATCATGTGTGATGATGAAAACCAGACTTATAACAGAGATGATTCTGACTCTGGCAGCGAATCTGGGGCCGAAAGTGATATCTCATGGCTAAGTAGAGATGTTTCACTCAATCGTAACGCAACTGTTAGCAGCGACAACGAATTTGGATTAGATGTAGGTACATCTAAAGCAGGAGATGGGCGTGGCACAAGAGACCACAGCAAGACTGCACATCAAAATAATCTGTGGAGATGGAGAAAGCTTGCTCAAAACGAACTTGTTGAGCTTGACATGCTTCCTTCATATGAAGAACAACAAGGTGTCACGGCAGACACAACTGACTTTATGTCAATTGATTTTTTCAAACTTTTTTTCCCCGACACTGCCATAGATCTGATCACTGACGAAGTGAATAGGTACGGAGAAAATCACCTCTCTCAGTACACAGGAAATGCTAAGTACAAGAAATGTACTTGGGATAAAACTGATGCAGTTGAAATTTCTGCATTCATAGGCCTTCAGATTGGTATGGGAATGTGTTGCAAACCAGCAGTCTCAGACTACTGGTGTAAGAATTTTTGGTTGAATGATACACCATATTCGAGGGTCATGAGTCGGAACAGGTACCAACAGCTCCACAGAAATCTCCATTTTAATAATAATGATAACAGAATTGAGAGGGGGCAGCCTGGGTATGACCCCCTCTTCAAGCTCAGACCCTTACTGGATATTATTTTGCCTACATATAAGCAACACTACACACCTGGGCGGGAGTTGTCAATAGATGAATCGATGGTGAGGTTCAAGGGTAGAATATATTTCAAGCAATACCTGCCAGCAAAACCCACAAAGTGGGGATTCAAAGAATTTATACTGGTAAGGCAAATGATGAAGGTTCTGTTGGGGCAACTTCCAGGGTTGTGAAAGATCTTCTTGATGGATATGGCAACAAAGGACATATTCTCTACTGCGACAGCTTTTATTCAGCCCCAGCTTTATTTCAAGAGCTGAAAGAAATTCAGATTGGTGCATGTGGAACAGTAGCTGAGAATAGGAAGCATTTTCCTGAAGCACTGAAGAAAAAGCAACTCAAATTGAAAAAGGCAGATCATCCTGTGTTTTGTGCCACAGAAGATAAAGGCATGTTGGCAGTTACCTGGCATGACACAAAAAGAGTTAATCTTTTATCTACTGTTCACTCCAATGATGTTATGGACAAGACAGTTAGAAAACGAGGAATACCTGAGGGCAGAACAATTCAGAAGCCAGTGCTAGCAGAAAAATACAACAAAAGTATGGGAGGTGTCGACCACTTCGGCCAACTGGGTGCAAGCTATCCCTACCCACACAGATCATATCATTTCTTAGTTGAAACTGCCCTGGTTAATGGGCACATAACCTACAACACTGCCAACTCTACAAAAAAGATCACAGCAAAGAAGTTCAGGCAGGATGTCAGTCTCGCTCTTATTGAACCTGCTATTCTTCGACGCAATGTGACACCTTCAAAACCACAAGTCACAACAACACGACTTACTGAGCGCCACTTCATTGATAAATATGAAAGGGCAAGGTACAAACCAGACTGTAAAGTGTGTAAGGCTGCAGGGAAAAGAAGCCAGACTGTCATGTACTGCCCAGATTGCAATGTACCTCTATGCACGATACCGTGCTTCAAATTATACCACACATTCGAGGATTATCAACGATCCAGACAAAGACTCTTGCAGAGGCCTACAGCTACAACTTCAACCCCAGTTAATGAAGGAAGCAGCTCAGACTCCAACTAGAGGTATGTAACTATTCAAAACATTCACAAACACTCATTGTCAGATGCCGCAGACACAGAATACACTCAAAAAAGACAATACAAAAATTAAATTTTCTTTGCATTTTATTCACAATTTTTATGAGCCTTTTATGTTGAAATACATGGTTATTAATAAATCAGTACATCAATTAAGATTATTTTCTTCATTGCCATCAATGTCCCTAACATTTTATTGCACTGACATCAAACAAATTCACTAAACACTGGAAAAATATCATGGTTTTAAAACATGTCCTGAAATTTCTATAAATAGCCACACAAATTCAAGATGGCCGCCATGATCATGTGACCAATTTGCATGAAATATTTTTTTTTATAGATGTAGCAACCATTCATAATAACGCTCTGAAAATTTCAAAACCCTATGTCTGTTTTTCAATTTTTTATGAATTTAAAACAAAACCAGTTATTTTTAAAGAAATCGGCAAACAAACTTGGTAATGGGAGACATTAATGCACTGGATTGCTGGTTAATCGTTAAATCAGTACGTCAATTAAGATTATTTTCTTCATTGCCATCAATGTCCCTAACATTTTATTGCACTGACATCAAACAAATTCACTAAACACTGGAAAAATATCATGGTTTTAAAACATCTCCTGAAATTTCTATAAATAGCCACACAAATTCAAGATGGCCGCCATGATCATGTGACCAATTTGCATAAAATATATTTTTATAGATGTAGCAACCATTCATAATGGCGCTCTGAAAATTTCAAAACCCTATGTCTGTTTTTCAATTTTTTATGAATTTAAAAAAAAAAACTGTTATTTTTAAAGAAATCTGCAAACACCCTTGGTAATGGGAGACATTAATGCTCCGGATCGCTGGTCAGCAAAGTGTTAATGGTTATCTTGTAGTTGGTACGGGAGATTTTCTCAACAGCTACATATGGTCCTCTCTAGCCAATTTGAAGTTTATTATTGCTGCTTGGCAAGAGCAATAAAACTTTCTCCCCAGGGTTCAGGTCTCGATCATTAGCTGTCCTGTTATAATATTGCACATGTTTGGGACAGGCTGTTGGCAAATTTGCAGTTGTCAATTTGCATCCTGTTTGGAAAAATAGCTTTAGTTTCTCAAAATAATGTGACGCGGTAATGACTGTCATCTGCTCTCTCATCTGTCCAGGATCTCAGAAGTGCCTCCAGAGGCCCCTTGATTGGGTGCCCAAACAGCAGTGTAGCAGGTGAAATTCCTGTCAAGTGGTAAGGTACCTCTCCATACCACCCCCAGAGCAATGGCCAATTAGAACGGTTTAGTGGAACCTTAATTTCCATACTGCGAAAGCTAGAACAGGAGAAGATTGACAGGTACTATGAATGAAAGAATAAAAATAGGTGATATCTAGATGATAGTCTGCAAGTTCGAAGAAACTGTTTTACCTCGGGAAATAGTCTACTCATCATCATCTCAACCCGTAACCCGTCATAGGGGTGCCATGGTGGAAGCATCAGCAGACAGGGTCCTCCACTGCTCTCTATCCTCAGCAATGCGTACAAGTGTGGAAAAACCATGTCCTGCCCATTCTTTGATGTTATCAGCCCAGGATTTTCTTTGCCTTCCTCTTCTCCGTTTACCTTCGACTGTTCCCTGGAGGATCGTTTTTGAAAGGGAGTCATGACGAGTTACATGCCCAAACCAGGCAAGCTTTCAACGTTTCACTACTGACAAAAGTGGTTCTTGGTGGCCTGCATAGGTGTTTATTTTCTCTCTAACATAGACGTTTGTTTTGTGCTCTTTATAGCAAATGCGCAAAATTCTTCTATAATATATATATATAATATATATATACTCGAAAGCCTGAATCCTTCACCCCATATCTGCAGTGAGTGTCCAGCCCTCACACCCATACAAGAGAATAGATAATAGAAGTCTACTAGACATGAAAGAGAATTTTCGTGACTGAAACAGGATATTTTCTAGACGATAAATTCTTTCTCAGGAATCCTACTAAAGGATTATGTAAAGTACATAATGTTGAGAAAGGAGATTTGGTGTCCAGCCCACATTAAATAAAATATCCTGACTCGCTGGAAGTTATGTTAATTATTGCTCAACCCCCAGGGATGTAGCCCACATAAACAATTACAAGAAAAAATCAGAACAGACTCTGTTATATTGAATTTTTTAAAATGAGGATAGATTATCAGAATGTACAAAAGAAAATATAAAAACATATGGTCATCACTTTGACCAGATGAGCTTTTTTGTGGTGGTTTTGCTTGGTAGGTGAAATGCTCATTTTCCTTATTAGATGGGTGTAGCTTCTGTGATGAGTAGTACTCCTGCTAGGTTTATGATTCTCTAATTGGACTTAATGGGTGGCCTCAGGGTTTGTCTGTCCCAGCACTTCAGGACCAGTACTGCAGATGAGTCTTGTAGGGTTCTAGAGGGTGGCAAGGTTTGCTTCCTGTCTTGATTCCGGGTTCATCACCAACTGGGATGCATTAAGTTGGCTCTCAGAATGTTGCTTTTGGTTATTGGATAGACCCCGAACAGGACTCAGGTAGGGTCTTTTGGTAGGTCTCCCGGTAGGACTGGATAAACAATTGAAGTACCATTGGTGGTCTTGCCAGAGACGTCATCTCCCATATCTGCTGGATGATGAATGTCCATCAGAAAGCTAATGAAAATTTCCATAACTTTAAATAGCTAGGTGTTATCTATACTCTCTTAAATATGTCTTAACTGACACTATAAGCATACATGCTGAATCTCAACCTATATCTGACTGCCTGCTTGTTTCCCGCAGGGATTTCCAATCTATGGGCAGTTAGCTTCATCAGCTGTGAAGTTTAGGGTTGTGGTCATCAAAAGTTTGAGAACCACTGGTCTACATTGTGCCCATAGAGCAGTAAAACCAAATTGGGGTCACTGTTTGGGAACCACTGAGTTATAGTTTCTCATGCTGCAGTAAAACCTGTTTTTTTTGGGGGGGGTGTCATTGCTGCCAAGGTATGAGAACCGCTGGTTTACATTCTTGCCACTTGAGTGGTAAATCTATGGTGAGGTGTTCCTAGTCTCAAAGCTTGAGAACCATTGGCTGCAGTGTTGTAGCCTATCTATATATATTTATGTTACAACATTTGTATCAACTGATGGTACAGTCATAGCACATGATACATGAATATAAATACATTAAACCATGATAATGATAGTTCATTAACAAAACCTTTAGTAGAAATAGTGCAATATTTTATGTAAACAAATCAAGGAACATTAACTACTTGTTACAATGCAAATACATTTTGAACGAAATCTATAAACTGAAGTAATATGTTATGGATAAACATATGTTTATTATTCATGTTATAAAATGAACAATATTACATCTACTTACTCAGCTCAGTCCAGTGCTATTTTAGATGGGCATAAACTGTATATTGCTTGAAGCAGCAATGTCTGGTCAGCTAGGCTGCTAGTGAGAGACTGTCACCTAAATTTTGTTGGCCAAGCTGTTAAAGCTACACACACTCCATTATGCTACTGTCTGTTTCCAGCAAAATTTGTAGGCAGGGGTGGGGGACTGTTTTATCTCTTCTTGACACTCTAGTGCACCAGTAACATTGCTTTGATGGTTAACTATACGTTGGTCAAAAGTTCACGGGAAGGAAGCAGAGAGAAACTTTGCCACATCATAAAAAATGAACAAAGCAAGAGTTATACCTTTTAGGAGAATGAGAGAACAACTGATTTTAGAAAAATGGTTCATTTTCTAGACATAAAAGCAGAATGAGTGACCAGGTATGAGGAAAGAAAAAGAAGAGGAAAACGGTTATCTTGATATGTTGTTTGTCACATAAGAACAGTTAACTTGATATGTTGTTTGTCACATAAGAACAGTTAACTTGATATGTTGTTTGTCACATAAGAACAGTTAACTTGATATGTTGTTTGTCACATAAGAACAGTTAACTTGATATGTTGTATGTCACATAAGAACAGTTAACTTGATATGTTGTATGTCACAAAAGAGCAGTTATGTTGAATATCACTGATGCGTGCCGTAATATATACAAGTTCGGAGAAGGTCTCCTTGGCCAAAGTACACACTAGGGGTAGTCAAACAACACGTATCAGCATAGCTTCAGTGAGCTGACAACACCTCCTTCACAATTTACGACACAGTTTATTTTACTGGAAACAAAGCTCCATGACATAGTATATAGCCCCAGTGGCAAATGAAGTAATAGGCAGTCTTCCAGTCCGTTCACTATCACACGCTGTCTGTAATTCAGAGTCTTTATTCTCATCGTACACTTGACATCTTCGTAATTATATATACTTCCTGACTAGAATAAACTAGGGATACCTCAACATAGTATCTTGATGCCCTAGTGATGGAATGATGCAGGAAAAACACAGTAGACTGCAGGAGCACATAGTCTGCTCACATTCAAACACCAGCCGCATCTCCTCTAGCAGACGATCACCCATTTCTGCTTCAGAAATTCGTGTCTGCTTCTACACCATATCGGTATGATGTCACTTCCTTTATTAGTAAGTAAGTCCGTATAAAATTATCATAAAAGGAGCCCAGTCGAGCTAACTATAATACCAACATAATCGTTATGAATTTTAATCATAACATGACCCCCCGCAAAAATAATGAAAACAAAGTTTTCATTATTTCCGTGATGTATAACATCACTACAGGTAATGATAACAGGGTTGAACTTGAAGAAACACCAATACAAGATGTAGAATCATACACATATCTTGGCAGTAATATAGACAAAGTTGGAGGGACAGACAGCGATAACAAAATAAGAATACAAAAGGCAAGAGGAGCTTTCATTGCATTGGGAAATATATGGAGATCAAGAGAAATCGGATCCAACACGAAAATAAGAATCTTCAACTCAAATGTGAAGTCAGTCCTATTGTATGGCTCTGAGACATGGAAAACAACAATCAAAAAGCTACAGACTTTCATAAATGGGTGCTTGCATAGAATAGAGGGATTAAAATGGGTATGACAAGGTTACCAACGTGGAACTGATGACAAGAACTAGACAAGTGCCAGTGGAACAAGAGATGAGAAGAAGACGATGGATAGGACAGACACTGAGGAAACCTGTTGATAGCATTACAAGGCAGTTCTTGTTCTGGAACCCCCAGGGCAAGAGAGGCAGAGGTAGACCAAGAAGCACATGGAGAAGAGAGCTGGAAACAGAGGTGAAAATGATGAGAACGTGGAAAGAACTTGAGATGATGGCATGTGACAGGAGGACTTGGCATGTGTTTGTTGAAGGCCTATGCTCCTTTGGGAGTGGAGGGTTATGATGATGATACCATCACTAGAGTGAAATATTCATTCATTAAATAAAGAAGTGAAGACAAAAACTCGAAGAGATAAAAGACATTTCATCAATGAACTGGCCGTAAAAGCTGAAAATGCTGCAAGAACTGGTAATAGTAGGTGCCTTTATCAAATTACAAAACAACTATGTCACCAGCCTACTGATATGGAAACACCTGTTAAAGATAAATTAGGGAATCCAATACCAACAGAAAAAGAACAAATGAAGAGATGGGCTGAGCACTTCATGGAGGTGCTAAACAGACCACCACCAACAGTAACACCTGATTTTAATAATGAAACACCCACAACCACCTTGCCAATAACTTGCGATGAATTCACGCTGGATGAGATCAAACAAGCCGTTAAAAGATTAAAAAATTTTAAAGCTGCTGGAGTTGAAGAAATTTCAGGCGAAATGATTAAAGCAGTTAATGAAAACAACCTCTTGAGAATTTTAGATATTATAAATGAAGTATGGAGAGAAGAACAGCCACCACAACAATGGAAAGACAGTATTATTGTAAAGTTACCGAAGAAAGGTGATCTATCAGACTGTAATAACTGGCGTGGTATATCTCTATTATCAGTACCTGGAAAATTATTATTTGCATGATGTTAGAAAGACTTAAATTGCATGCTGACGAAAAGATCGGAGAAGAACAAGCGGGTTTCAGGCCGAAACGATCATGTATTGATCAAATATTCACACTAAGAACAATTATAGAAGAATCAGTGGAAATGCAATCGCCACTTATTATCACCTTCGTCGATTTTCAAAAAGCCTTTGATAGTCTACACCGCCCATCATTGTGGAAGATACTTACAATCTATGGTTTTCCAACAAAATATGTGAATATAATCAAAGCGCTATATGACAATGCAAGATGTTGTGTTAGAACAAATAAAGGGAATACAGAATGGTTTACAGTAGAAACAGGGGTGAAACAAGGCTGTATTATGTCACCACTACTTTTTGGAATAGCTATTGATTGGGTTATGAGAAACTATACCCACAATGAACAATTAGGTATAAAATGGACAAATGGAAAATTCCTGGGGGACCTGGATTTCGCAGATGATTTAGCATTCTTAAGTTCAACACCCAGACAATCCCAAGAAGCAGTAAATAATTTGTGTCATCTTTCGGTTAAAATAGGTCTCCAAATAAATGCCTCTAAAACTAAAGTTATGAACTTTTCTAACGAGACCTTTAATATCATCCTGAACGGGGAAAAACTACAGAAAGTTGAAAGTTTCAATTATTTAGGCAGTAAAATGACTCAGGATGGTGACACAACAAGAGAAATCCATACTAGAATTGCTTTGGCAGCTAGCGCCTTCAATAGATTATCTAACATTTGGAAATTACGATCATTGAATATACATACCAAGCTTCGTCTGTTTAATTCAAATGTTATCTCAGTGTTAACATATGGCTGTGAGAGTTGGAAAATAACAAAATCATTGGAGAACAAGCTGAATACATTCGAGAACAAATGTCTTAGAAAACTCATGAACATCAGTTGGAAAGAATTAATAAGAGAAGACTCTAGGCAGAAATATGTCTCCAACTATATAAGGAAAAGACGATGGTCATATATCGGTCATGTCCTACGAATGCAAAACAACAGAATACCACTACAGGCGCTCACTTGGGTTCCTGAGGGTAAGAGGAAAAAAGGAAGACCAAAAGAAACAGAAGAACAATAATAAGAGAAGGAAGAGCTAAGAGGAGTGGTGTCACAACGTACAACCTGGAGAGCACTGGTTTCTGCCTTATGCGCCGTGTTTGGTGCTTAAAGAATTTATTATTATTATTAGGCAATTTAACACTCAAAGTGTGGACAATGGTTGTTAGAACCATTGCCAATGTCTACTCACGGACAAATTCCTTTTAGCAGCACTGTGAGGTCGCCATAACTAAGTGTTCCCAACACACTAAAAAATTATGGTAGCAATACATGCACTCACATACCTCACACCTCCCGTCAAGTCCAGTATCAGTTGTCAAAGAGTTAACTTATTGATCAAAAGCAATAATGCAAATTATTATAGAACATACAAATTTCTAACAGCGTAAATAGATTAAATGAGGCAGACAATCATATTAGTAAAGTGAATGAATGCAAAATCGTACACTAAAAGATTAAAGTCATGTGTACATCTTAAGTACTTGTCAGAAAAAGTGTATTGTGGTGCCAATAACAAAAAAAATGTTATCTTGCACCTAATGAAGTGTGTGACCAATCAGGTAAGAATACGCTGATGTATGGTACGAATTGACAATAGCATTGAGAACTCTCCAAATATTCATTCAATAATTAGTGTGAGTGTATTAATGACTTGTATCAAAGACCGAATCTTATTCCACGAATTCAAATTAATTAACTGCCAACTGAAGCACTGTAGTTAAAATTTGTAGTGTAATAATATTATACACACTAGTGAAATAATAAACAACTAAAGTTCAGTGAAAATATTTCTAATCAAGCACAAAGTTCATGTCCATGATTCTCTGCCATATTATAGTATGTTCCTTTATAAGTTCACATTAAGTATGAATGTTCAATGTCCAAATGGATAGCGATTACAGAGGGCATGATAGGATTATTATATTGATGTCCCTTTGACCATGTGAAGTATCCTTGAGTTAATTCCCTTAATCTTTA
The DNA here is from genome assembly GCA_024509875.1 of Oreohelix idahoensis. Lineage (NCBI taxonomy): Eukaryota > Metazoa > Mollusca > Gastropoda > Stylommatophora > Oreohelicidae > Oreohelix > Oreohelix idahoensis. Next base: position 40,434 of record JAMPIV010008161.1, on the reverse strand, counting down.
GATGCAGTTCTAATAATAGAATTTGCATTCAAAATATCCAAATGTCACGTTATTCTTTGAACATCAATGAATGTGTGTGTTTTTGCACATAAACCAAGTATGACAACTGTTAATCATGTCCAAGACATCCATGTAATGCGCTGAGTAAAATGAGGTACAATTTGAAATTGGCAATATCAGCATTCATCATCATCAGGTGTCGAGTGAACCGATCAATACCTGTAAGTACTGTCAAAAGATTCATTGAACGATTTACTTCAATTTCCGATGAAAAAGTTACGATAGTGCCCAGCCTTGGCATTCAACACAGAGTTTTTGTATATTTTATCTTTGCACAGCAGTAATAAATCAGGAAATTCCTTTCAGCATCAGCATTGTCATATGTTCATAGATAGTGCAATGTTCCATTGGTCAACACGTGAAGAAATCAGTTAATAGGTTTGCTGTAACCTCACAAGGTACCTGCATTTGCCGTGTTGTTAGTTGACAGTAATTCTTTTACACAACGTGACAATACATCCGCAACAACGTTTTGACTGCCCTTGATGGCACGAATGTCATATTCGTAGGGTTGGAGCGCAAGTGATGCTCTGGCAACCTTCTCATTACAAAATTTTGCAGTTTTCAGATAGCGACAAGGCCCTCTGATCTGTCTCCAAGACAAATTTTGCACCAATGAGGTATCTCTGAAGTTTCGAGAAACAATATACCACAGCGAGCAACTCTTGCTCTACAATAGGGTATTTTTGTTCCGTGGGTGTCAATTTACGACTGACATACAGAATTGGATGTAGACAATCATCTAATTCCTGCATAAGTGTACTGCCGATTCCCGATCCAGAGGTGTCCAAAGGATAAAAGGAAATCGAGTATCAGACAATCTTAAAATTGGTGATTTTGAAAAGTTTAATTTCAATAAATTTAAAGAAACATTGCATGAATGGGACCAAACAATCTTATTTGGAGAGTTCTTTCTTAATAACGAAGACAGAACTGAAGTAATTTCTGAAACGTTAGGCAAGAATTTCCTATAGAATCCGACAAGACCTAAAAGACTGTGAACCTTCTTTTTTTGTATTAGGAATTTCTAGATTCAAGATCCTAGAGATAGTGGAATCGTCAGGCTTAAGAAAACCGCCTCCAACTTTATGACTAAGAAAAGACATTGCTGTGAATCCTATTTTAGTTTTCAAAGGTCTAGCAGTAAGATGATGGAGACGAAGAGTAGTCAACAATGACTGAATTCCAAGAACATGTTCTTTCCAAGATTGATGGAAAAGACAAATATCATCAATATACGGTTTTGCTCTGTCTGACAAGGGGACTTGCCAATAACCTTTAGACAAATCAAATTTACTGAAAAAAGTAGCTGTAGATAGTCTATTCAATAGAGAATCTAACTAAGGCAGATGTTTGGCGTCAAAAATCGTCAAAGCACTTAAACGCCTGAAATCAATGCAAATCCGAATAGATTTATCGTTCTTTCTAATCAACACCATAGGAAAAGTGTATGGAGATTGAGAAGGAGAAATTATGTTTAATTTTATCATATCCTTTATTTCTTCTTGTACTTGTGACTGAAAATGTACAGGGATAGGATAAGGTTTCAGCTTTATTGGTCTGAAATCAGTAAGAAGAATATCATGTTCAATGATATTTGTACACCCAGGAATAACCGTGAGCACGTCAGGAAAAGATTGTGGTAACAAGGAAATCTGATCTTTCTGATATGAAGCAAGAGTTGGCGAAATAGAAATATCCCTCTAACTCTCAGTAGACGAAAGTGTTAAAGTAGGTAGAGATAAAAGTGGTTCAGAACTATCAGGTAATTCAGATAACTCTTCCTGTATGACAGCTAAGAAAGAGTGACGATCAATGGGCTCGTCGATAGCTTCAAAGACTGGTTTAAGATGTGGAGAACGAGAGTGAAATTGTTGCAGCATGTTGATGTGAAAGGTTTTTTTCTTTCCTTTAATATATATAATGTAGTCAACATCTGACAATCTTTCAAGTACAGTATATGGTCCTCTCCAAGATACAAGTAATTTGTTGTCCTTATTGGGTAACATTACATAGGCCTCATCACCCGGCCATAATTGGCGTAGTTTTCTGTTTTGATTAACAAACAATCTTGCCTTAAGTTTAGCTTTTTCTGAAGCTTCTACAGCTATCTGGAATGCGGTGATAATTTTCTTTCTCAAGTTAACTACGTATTGGTAAGAGGTTTGAACATCCTCATGCACGTCAGCTCCAACCAATAACTGTTTCAGAAGGGACATAGGTCCTCTTGGCTTGGCACTGAAGACTAATTCAAACGGCGCAAATCCAGTATGTTCGTTTGGTATTTCCTGATAAGGAAACAATACCACTGGGAGTACTCTATCCCAATCCTGCGGGTATTTTGCAGTTACCTTGCCCAGCATTTGTTTAAGACAGCGGTTGAGCCTTTCTATTTTCCCGTTTGCAATGGAGTGATATATGCTACTAAGAGATCGATTTATTTCTAACTCTCTCATAACCTGAGTCATAACGTCAGAAACAAACTGAGTTCCCCGATCCGATATGTTTTCGGGAAAACCCAATCGACTAAAAATTAAAAATAGCGCATCAGCAACATCTGTAGTGGATATTGTTTTTAGAGGAATAGCCTCTGGCCAGCGCGTGCACATATCAATGCATGTCAGCACACGATGATGACCTCTAGCTAACGTGACTGGTAGTGAACCAATAAGGTCGACTGCCATTTTTGCGAAAGGACGCAAAGATATGTCTGATGCCTGGATAGGCGCATTATGCTTGGGGCATTTAGCTGTCACATCTTGGCAAATTTTGCATGTGCGACAAACAATTTTCACATCTCTTGTCACCCCAGGCCAAAGAAATGAGACAAAACCCTCTGTTTTGTCCTGGCAATCCCTAAATGTCCTGCACAATTAACATCATGAGCATGCCATAAAACAAATGGACGGAAACTAGTAGGTACCATAATTTGTTGTTTTTATTGATGTGGAATCTTGGAAATTACGAATCAAGATCCCATTCTTTATTGTGTACCAGTGTACAGAATTATCAATAAATACCACATCATCAGATTTGGCAACATGAAAATTTCTTTTTAATGAATCATCATTATTCTGCATCTGTATGAATGATTCTTTGTCAATAAGTTCAACATGTAAATCATCCTCATCTGCCCCCTCTCCATCTTTCATGTCCGCATCAGTCACTACCTCCTCAGTCACCATCTCATCATTCATCACCTCAAATGCAACATTCTCAATTTGGACATGTTCATGCACTTCTGCACGAGACTGAGCTCTAGTTGTGACAGCATTTGCCATAATCAAATGTTGCTGTTCCCATTTTAAAATATCATCATTAGTGCATTCGTGAAGTTCAGGAATATTTCCCATGGTGAAGTTCAGGAATATTTCCCATGGTGAAGTTCAGGAATATTTCCCATGGTTATTCCAGCAAATTGTTTGTCCAACAGGCACATGAGAGTCCTTCCAGTAAAATAAGGGGTATCTAAGAATACTTCCACAGTCGGATAATATTCCATTGTGCCCCCAAATGTAATGCACTTGACTTCTCTGCCTGTATAATCAGATTGATCCAATAATGACCTTCGCACCCCAACCGTAGTGCATCCAGTGTCCCTGAGCACTGAAACAAGTTGGTTGTTTACAAAACCCATATCAAACACTAGTGAACCTGTCCCATCATAAGAGGACATGACTGGTAAAGGTTGTCCACACAGGAGCCTAGGAACTCCCTGTAGCTGAAATAAAGAATTACATTCAGAACAATTAGTACTATTGGATAAGTCCACACTACATGCTTTTGCATGAGAAACAACATTGGTATTTTGTACTGTATTAATGTCACTTTGATGCACACCAGCATTGGAACGTTCAGGATTCCTAGAAAGTCAAAAGTTATTGTTCTGTTGAGAACTTCTGTTGTTGTAATTATTTAGTGTGTTTCCATAAAATGACCTTTGGCCTCTGTTTGACTGGAAATTATATCCGTCTCTGTTAGGTCTGACAAGATTTTCTAAAGCAGCTAACGTTTCAGGCTTTCTTTCCTGCAAAAAGGACAAAACGTCACCACTGACTGAAGACAGCACTTTGTCTCTTACAATTAATTAGCCAGCCCATCAAAAGTGTTATCAATTTTTTACAAATCAACCCATCTAGAAAAGCAGAGCTTAATTGATGAAACAAATTCAGCACAATCTTTAGTTGAATCACGCAGCGTGGAGAATTTTCAAGTTGATTTGCCTGATGATGAAGGGAGAGAGCCCAAGTGCTGCTGGATCAATAACAACAACAACAAGGCCTATGCTCCATTGGTAGCTGAAAGACAAGGAGAAGAAGCATTTCCCTGTCAAATTATTTTAGATGAGAATAAAGAAGTGAGCATAGTACTATTTATATCAAGTAAAACTGACTAAGAAATATGTTACAGTATTTATTGTTGGTGAAAATCAAGATTCTCATCAAATTTTGGTCAGTAAATCTCTTCAAGTAAATAAAATGTTAATATATTATCAAAAATATATAATCCAAACAACTTCCATTATATAAATAGATGTATTATTGTAATATCAAGAGTATACTTATAAGACACCACATTTGCCAACTAATGCTAAATACCTCACTGTTGACTACATGTTTTATACAATTTGGAAATATCTACAAAAGTCAATACAGGTCCCCAACCTTTTATCTAAAATGTTTGGGCAGTATGTGTTTCAGAATTTTGGATAGCAGAGCGGTAGTGCCGTACATTACTGTATATGATAGTAACACCCTAGTGGCATATGTGACAGCAAATTTGTCACTGTAACATTTCATGATCAGCGCAGTCTTTTACACGACACATTTTCAGATAATTAATACCACGCCACTTCTGACATTTCTGCAAACATTAATTGCCTTTTACTACATGTCTGCTGAGATACAAAAGTTCTTTCCTGCCTCTCCTCAGGGACCTCTGCGAATCTTACATACTTCACAGGGTTTCCATGATTCATGAAACTTTGTAAATATCTTTTAATTAAAAAAAAAAAAATGCCATACTGGAAGAATCCCGGAATTTTGGACTACTGAGGTGTGACTTCATGGAAAGGAGTTCTGTGTTACCATATGTGGGAATTGACGAACATGATTTTTTTATTTTTGAGTTTCCCGTTCTAAAATTAAATACTAAATGGCATTTCATTTGTAGGTTTGATGATGTTTGAACCTTGTGATGCAGCTGGGTTTCAAACTTAAAAAAAAAATTAAATAAAAAATATTAAACACCCTTAAAATCCAGTGATAGGCCTACTTGTTTATTTCCTGTCCTGTTATTTGCTGTTATGTACCATGAAGATTCCTTATGTGCTAGGTGGGTAAAATGAAAAACATGCAGCAAAATTATCAGTACTGCTATTACAGCTGATATTGACTATGGAAGTCAGATTTGTCAAATCTGTAGGAACCTGGATTTAAACTTCCAATTTAACTCTTACTATACATGAGCTAAAACTGCGTTTTTACGCGCTAGTTTAGCTATCGTTACCGTCGTGCGCCACTTGAACTGGCGAGCCGTAAAATTGGTACTAAACCCGCGCCACTTCACGGGGCTTGCCGGATAGTAAGAGTTAATGAACCCGCTTTGCATGGTACCAAATATGGAAATCTTCTTTGCCATTTGAATACGTGTATTATTTCTATTCAGTCTATTCCAAATAGTTATGCAATTTTTAAATCTTTTCAAAATGGCTAAAACATTGAAAGTGAATAATATGAGACAGCAAAAAGAAAGTAAGTGAAAGTGTAATCTATCGGATTGTTCCAATTATTCTGAACTTGTCATCTCCTGCTTAGGTCATGCTGTGCATGTGTGGTGTGAAAGGCCAAGAAAAAACTTAGAAATGATTTATTTATTCTAAAAAAAAATAAAAAAATTCCAGTTTGCAGACCTTTTCAAACTCCAGAATTTAGGATAAAAGATGGCAGACCTGTACTAACATCAGAAATAAGGTCAACGATCTTGACTTAGGAATCATTTTCTGTCTCAAGTAGCTTGATCTTTTGGCTGATGTTTTCTTCAAAAGGCATCTGAAAATCTGGAAAGTCGACTTCCCACCCAAAGCGTTCTCGTCTGACCTCTCTCTCCTGTATAAGTTGTTTGGAGGTTGGTAGGTCAGTCCAGGCTTTCTTGGGTGTGTATATGATGTTTTCTTGCTGTTCAATGCCACCTGCAAGAGCAGACGCTGCCTGCAGGATAGACCCTTTACGTGGCAGTGGTGCCAAGCTCTCATCAGCTAGTTTTTTCATCTGATTGAAAAAAGAGAAAGCATAGCAAATCAAATTTTACAATTTTTTTTCTTCAAACAATACATATTCTGCAGGATGCTAAAACAATACAGATACTGCAGGCTGCTAAAGGAAATGTCATGAAAAGAAAAGAGAAGAGAAAAATCAACAGAAGAGACTATGGGTATAAACAAATATCAATAGAAGATGTACTTATCTGCAGGTATAAACAGAAGTCAAAAGAAGATTAAATAATCTACACATATAGAAAAAAAATCAACAGAAGAATTAATAATATCTACAGATAAATATCAACAGAAGACAATAACTTATGGGTATAGACAAATAGCAGAACAAAGGAACAACTATTACATTGACGAAGAAAGGTGACCTTACTGACTGTATCAACTGGAGAGGAATTACTCGCCAATCAGGTCCCAGAAAAATATTGGGCAGAATAATTATTCAAAGAATTACAAGAGCACTAGAACATTAACTGAGGAAGAAACAAGCAGAAGTCAGCAGAAACCGACAATGTGCAGATCATATATTCACCCTCAGGAACACAATAGAGCAGTGTTCAGAGTAGCAAAGGCAGCTGTATATAACATGCATACGCAGGGATAGCCTATGGAAAATGCTGAGGGCTTATGCAATCCCTAAGTGCATAGTCTCCATCATCAAAAGCCTGTATGCTAATTTTACATACAGGGTTGGGCACAACAACCTAACTTTTGAGATGAAAACAGGAGTATGGCAGGGATACCCCTTATCAATCACTCTGTTTTTAACTGTCATAGACTGGATGATGTGCCATTTAACAGCGGATGGCTTAAAGGAATTAGATGGATAGCATTCTCTACATTGGAAGACCTAGAATATGCAGATGACACTGCACTATTCACAAACTCACATGAACACATCGAAGAAAAAACAGACAGACTGAATAAACATAGCCAACAGGTGAGAGATGTAAGAAATCCTGCACCCATAAAAATAAGGGACCAAGAGCTTGAAAATACAAACACATTTACATACTTAGGTAGCCATAGTAACACCAGATGGTGGAACAAGCATAGTAACACCAGATGGTGGAACAAGCATAGTAACACCAGATGGTGGAACAAGCATAGTAATACCAGATGGTGGAACAAGCATAGTAACACCAGATGGTGGAACAAGCATAGTAACACCAGATGGTGGAACAAGCATAGTAACACAAGATGGTGGAACAAGCAAAGACATCAGTAGCTAAATGAATAAAGCCAGAATAGCCTTCGCCAACTGAAACAACACCTGGAAATCCTCCCAGTACACTAAACAAAAAATATGTGAGAGCTGTATAATTTCTGTACTTCTGTACAGTGAAGAATGCTCGAAAGTAACAGAAAAGGAAATGATCAAATTGTCCTCTTTCCACATAACCTGCCTAAGGAAAATTTTCTGGCCGAATACCATCACCAACCAAGAACTGCTAACTCGAAGCTACTACAAAGACATGCACACCATCATAGCAGGTAGATGCTGGAGTTAGGTTGACCACATCCTCAGAAGAGACCCTGACACCATCAACAGAACTGCCATGCTATGGACTTAAGGCAAGCTTAAGCAAAGACGGCCAAAAGCTCCACCTGGTGGAGAACTGTGGAGGCAGCGATGCTAAGCTTGAACCAGAGCTGGGGCACCACACGAAGGATGGCTGTCGACCGAGCAAAGTGGAGACAGTTTGTTGTTGCTGCCCTAAAAGACACCACCAGGCACGATGTTCACTGATTGCTTTGTCAGCCAGTGGCCAAGGACCAAAGAAGAAGACTACAGATAAATATCAACAGAAGACTTAATAATCTATGGATATAGACAAAAATTAACAGAGGACGAAATAATCTACAGATCCTGATGAAAATCAACAGAAGACGTACTAATCTATGGATATAGAAAAAAAATCAACAGAAGACGTAATAATCTATGGGTACAGACAAAGATCAACAGAAGACGCAATAATATATGGGTATAGGCAACAATCAACAGAAGATGTAATAATATATGGGTAAAGACATCAATCAACAGAAGACGTAATAATATATGGGCAGAGATTAAAAAAAAAAACCAAACACCATCAGAAACTAACCAATAAGGGTAAAAAGATGGAGTGGTGAGTCGAGCACTACACTGAGCTTTATGCTAGAGAAAAAAACTGTCATGCCTGCAGCCCTTGAAGCTGTCAAATGTCTGCCAGCTATGGAGGAGCTGGTTGCTGAACCAACATTGGAAGAACTCGGCAAGGCCATTGATAGCTTGGCAAAGCACTAGGTAGTGGTGGGATTCCTCCTGATTTAATCAAATGCTGTAAGAGCACACTATTACATCCCCTGCATAGGGTGCTGTGCCAGTGCTGGATAGAGACAACTATCCCTCAAGACATGTAACACTATATAAAAATAAAGGAGACATAAGTGATTGCAATAACTACAGAGGCATCTCTCTTCTTAGTATTGTTGGTAAGGTTTTTGACAGAGTCATCTTAATGTGACTACACAAGTTAGCTGAGCGCATATATCCAGAGTCACAGTGTGGATTCCGAGCTGGTAGATCAACAACAGACATGATCTTTTCTCTCCGCCAGCTTCAGAAAAATCAAGAGAGCAGAAAAAGCCTTTATATATCGCCTTTATAGACCTCACAAAGGCATTAGACCTGGTTAGCAGAGATAGATTCTTCAAAATACTCCTGAAAATAGGCTGCCCCATTAAATTGCTGGAAGTGATAAAGTAATTCCATGAAAACATGAAGGGAACAGTCCAATACGCTGGAAGCACATCACAGCACTCTGACATACGCAGTGGCATTAAACAAAGCTGCGTTCTGGCTCCAACCCTCTCGGGATCTTCTTTGCCGTACTATTGAAACATGCATTCAGAGATGCAACTGAAGGAATACGCCTTCACGCTAGGTCAGATGGCCATCTATTTAATCTCGCAAAGCTGAAGGCAAAAAGAAAAATCTAAAAGGTCACTATAAGAGTCTTGTTATTCGCTGATGATGCTGCTGTCGTCACTCAAAGCCAACAGGAGCTTCAGAGCTTGATGAATTGCTTCACCCAAGCATGCAAGGACTATGGCCTCACAATAAGTCTAAAGAAAATAACTGTGATGTGTCAGGATGTGGATATTGCACCAGTAATCACTATTGATAACTTTGAATTGGCAGTTGTGCACCACTTCACATACCTGGGGTCTACCATCAATGACAAACTCTCTCTGGACACAGAAAATGACAGCCACTTTGGCAAAGTTGCAGCCACCTTTGCCCGCCTCACAACGCTTGTTGGGGAAACTCCAAACTCACAACAAAGATCAAAGCTGCAGTATATAATGCCTGCATCACCAGCACACTTCTATATGGCAGCAAGATATGGCAGCAAGATATGGACAAATTATGCAAAGCAAGAAAGAAGGCTCAATACTTTCCATCTACATCACATCCTCGGTATGTTGTGGAAGGACAAAGTGACAAATTTTGAGGTGTTGTCACGTGCTGGCCTTCAAAGTATGTATACGCTGCTTAGACAGCGCAGACTACCCTGGCTTGACCATGTCCACCGCATGGAAGATGGTTGCATCCTGAAAGATATCTTCTACAGACAATGGGCAGATGGCAAAAGAACAGTTGGGCGACCGCAGCTGAGGTTCAAAGATGTGTGCAAGAGAGACATGAGGGCCCTGGACATAAATCCAGCAACCTGGGAGTATGAAGCTGCAGATTGCACCAAGTGGCGATGCTGTCTACAGCGCAACCTCAGACTGGGTGAAAAGAAGCTCTCACAGTGAGCAGAAGAGAGGAAAAAACGTTAAACACCAGGAAAAAAGCAGCTGAGGGCTGTCACCTCAGAGGCGCATTCTCATAGTCAGTTATGACTGAAGGGGCTATTATAAACAACAATCAACAGAAGACATAATAATATATGGGTATAGGTAACAATGAACAAAAGATGTAATAATCTACTGATAAAGGCAAATATAAAAAAAAACATGAAAACAAAATGAAAACAAGATCTTGTAATATCACAGATGATAGTAAGCATACATCAGAAGACAGGCTGTGGGACCATACAAGAATTGTAAAAGCAATAACATTTTAATGGCATTAGCCTATTTCAAGGTCAAGTGGATTATTCAATACAGTCAAGCGCCACATAATGTCCATTCGGACAACGTCCGACTGCATATACGTCCGTGGCCCATAAGGTTATAAAAGAGTTCAGAAATCCCAATCGGAGAACAGGACGAAGCGGACGTAACCGGGCGTAGCGAAAGCAACAGCTTCCCGCACACAACACGTGTAACTCATGTCTCTTGTATACAGTACAAAGCAATTGCGCTGCCAGGCGTATAATGGTACAGTGCATATATAACCTATAATAGAGTACATATGTCTTGATAGTCATAATAAACACCTATGTTACTGGCCTATGTATGTACTGTACTGTACTTACTATCGTTATTTTAATGTGAACTTTCGAAAATACATTACCGTGAAGTGCATCATGGCTCCCAAACGCAGCAAAACCAGTTCTAGTGATAGCAGCAGCAAGAGACAAAGGAAAAGTATCGATTTGGAAGTGAAACAAAAGGTAATTAAACATCACGAAGGTGGAAAACCAGTGAATGCTATAGCTCGTGATTTGGGCATGTCGCACTCGACAGTCACGATGATCCTTAAGAACAAAGAAAAAATTCTCCAAGCTGTTAAAGGATCGGCTCCACTGAAAGCTACAGTATTTTACATTATTTTTCTACTTAACTTACATACTGTACAGTATTACCTTGCCAGATACAGTACATTAGCTGAAATACAGTACTGTATGTGTACAGTATCTTGGCTATTTAGTCAATACAGGTACACTACAGTATCCCATATAACTTTGATAAGTATAAAGTATGGTGTTCACACAAAGTCTAAATTGCATAACGTCCTATTTCACAGAACGTATCGTGGACGTTAAGCAGCGCATTCCTGTACTGTCCTTGAGAAACAATCAACGTAACAAAGGAAAAAATGGTAAGGGGGGGGGGGGGGGGGGGGGGGGAAGGGGGAAGGAGGAGAGAATATAGCAAAGTACACTGAGCAGACAACAGAAACAGACAAGAAGGACTTCTGCTGAAGCACAGTCACATGACAGACAAGTGTAAAAACAAATAATAAAATGTTCACAGGAAAATAATTTTCCAACAATCACTTGAGTTACAGGACAGGGGATAGTATGAAGTATCAACTAAGGCATGAGGGATGGACTAAATGAGTGTTTGTAAGTAGATGTATATTAATACATACGCTCACATACAAATGTAATAAATGTGGGAGATACTATGCATATGTGATAATTTCTACAGGTTAATTGTGCACACACAATACATATTTGTCTAAATCTTAGAATAACATTGTTTGTGAAAATACTGAGATGTTAAAAGGCCTCATCAGATGTGAACATTTATAACACATAAGGAAGGGAAACCCGAGGCCTGTAAACAATAAATTAATATGAGACAAACATAAAGGTATGTTATCAGGCACTCGTAGGAAATAAAGAAGTAGAACACTAGACAACAAAAAAACAACAGACATGAGTGGCTTACATTCATCAGATGTGAAAAATGCCTGATCTGATGTAAAAAATGTTTTATAAGATAATACTTACTTACTTAGTCGTTCCCCTTCTACCGTGAGGTGTAGAGGTTTGGAAGAGAGAGCGCCAGACTATTCTATCGGCTGTCTTCCTCCTGGCCTGGTTCCATTCCAGTCCTCGGTCCTTCAAAGATTGTCTAATGTTGTCCTCCCAGCGGACTCTGGGTCGTCCTCGGGGTCTGGATCCTGGCTCTTTGTTTCCCATGCTTGTCGTGGTAGCCGATCTTCTCCCATTCTGCAGACATGGCCAAACCATCTTAGTTGGGACTGTTCTACTTGGGTCTGTAGGGGGTGGCATTTTAGGCCTTGACGTATCGTCTGGTTGCGTACCATGTCTCTTCTTGTTACTTCAACCACCTTCCTCAGATACCTCATTTCTGAGGTTTGGATCTGGCTTTTATGGGTTGTAGTCATTGCCCATGACTCGCATCCATATGTCAAGACTGGGACATAGGTGGAGCGGTATACAGCCATCTTCGTTTTCTTACCAACCTCTCTCTTGCTGAGGAATCCTCGATTTATGGCTGAAAAAGTCTCCCAGCTGCTGCTTTTCGAGTGGCCAACTCTTCTTTGATGCCTCCCTTTCGGTCTATAATAGCTCCGAGGTATTTAAAGTGGTCAACCTGCTCCAGGACCTGTTCTCCCAGCTTAATCTGATGCCTTCTTTCTTCTCGTGATATCACCATGGATTTTGTTTTAGAGCTGCTTATGACCATCCCTCTCTTTCTCCAGCTCTTCCTTCCAGACTTGCAGGTTGGATTGGAGATGTGCCTCTGATTTAGCAATCAGGGCAACATCATCAGCAAATGCCAGCTCTGAAATATAGACCTGTATATGATAATACTTGAAAGTTAAATGTCTCATTTGAAAACATGTGAATTATTTGTTTGGCTATCAAGTGTTGAGGCAGGTTTTGTTTGCCAGAGTGCCTGAGAGACATGCTAGTGTTGTCCTTCAAGATTGTTCTGATGAAAAAATTCAAACCTGAACATTTCCATCAGTGACTCCTCCTGTCTGTGGACGTTTCTTCTTGTCAGCTTTGCCTTTCCCCCCCTTTATTATCTTTTGGAACAGGAAGTGAGTCCCATTTGGTCTTGACAATCTCAAAAACACGAGCATCAGCCCATTCGTAAGCCAGATCCATTGGGGACAAACCTGAAGAAGTTAGTAGACACTGGAGTAACAAGTTATTTCATTGAGGACTCATTGGTGTAATAATATGGCTATTAAGGCTCTATATTGCTAAGATATCAAACAAAAAATAACGAAGAGATTATACTAAAAGTTAATATAAATGAACACAAGAGAATGAAGACATGCCATGTCTCCCCAATCCTCCACTTCTCACTCATTTTCTACCCATAATTCATACACTTCTATTTTACTCTAATTGTCACATTTTTGGCAGAATTTAAAAAAAAAAATTTCTTAAGACTGAAGTGAAGTAGCTTTGTTGAAACAGTCAAAACAAAGATGAGTGCAGACCCCATAAATGCAATATCAACAGCTATGCCCATCTACACTGCACACAAGCTACCAGTTTTTAAACAACAGTGCTTCCCTGAAGTGATAGAGGACATTCCAGGTATTGAAAGAAAGAACAGCCAAAATGAAAACAGAAAGAGGAGTCCTAACCACAAAATATATAGAGAAACATTACCCAAGAAAACACCTGAATCCATGCATACACAGATGGATTCCTGCAATAAAGGCAACAGAAGATGGGGTTTCGAGGAGTCTTTCTGAGCTTAAGCAGTGGCACACAAAAAAGCTGTCAGTTGCAACAGGAAAATTCTCAAGTAACTTCTGAGCAGAGGTAGAGGCTTTAAATACTTCAGCAGAAGTCCTAATGACAGAAGAAAGCTTAGAGAGACAAGTAGCTATCTTCTCAGATGCGCTGTCAGTGATTCCCAAAGCTGAAGAATCAAAATAATGCTGACCTGGATGACATAAGAGTAACATTTCACAAATTATGTCAGCAATTCAAAAGAGTTATGATACAGTGGATCTCATCTCATTGGCAAAATCCCCGGAAATGAAGAGCTTGACAGATTGGCAAAGGACGGTGGAAAGCTAACTCAACTTGACACAAACATAACTTATGAAGAGTTCAAGAGTTTTAATATCAGTGCAGATAGGTCACAATAAAAATGATGCGTATTACCAGCTCAACATGAGGTGAACAAGTGGTAATCTCAGACTTCGCACAGGATCACAACAGACTGGGGATTACCATTTATTCAACAAGTTAAAGGATAGGAACAACTGACTGATTGTAAACTGTGGGCACTGATGTAATGACTGCTGAGCATCTACTTCAAAGGTTGCCAACATATGAGGAACAGACAAAGCTCATAAGGCCATCACCAGTGCAATTTCCAGAAAAGTCCACTGAGATGTCAACAGCCTCAAACTGACTGCTTGCTGTCTTTGAAACATATTCAATTGAACGTCTGAAGGTGAACAAAGAAGAGAAGAAGAAGAAGATCAGCAGGTCAGTGACCTTAGAATATATGGAATCAAACCAGCAGGTTCATAATCACTCAGATTATATGGAATCAAACAACAGTGTGATATCATTCAGTGGGACCTCAGAATATATGGAACTGAACAGCAGGTCATATCAATCAGTTTTATATGAAATCAAAAACAAGCAGGTCATATCACTAAGAATATATAGAATTCAAACAGCAGGTCATTTAAATCAGTTTATATGGAATCAAACAGCAGGTCATATCCCTCAGATTATATGGAATCAAACCGCGCATATATATCCAGTGACCTCAGAATATACGAAATCAAATTTGCAGGTCAAATCATTCAGTGACCCTCAAAAAATATGAAATCAAACAGCAGGTCATATCACTTATAACACTGTTTTCCACAACTATTTTTACTATGAAGGAACCCATAATGTTCTCATATTCACAGGACTCTGGACTTATGACAATACTGCTACATGGCTAGAATTTTAGACAGGTAATTAAAAATCACAAAATAGACAGTCTTGGTAAAAGCTGCATTTACAAATATAAGGAAAGTTGCCACAATCTTCAGAATAGCCACTCATCCATAATGTACACTAAAACATAACTCGTGAAATCATTCTGGGACATAAATTGATGTGGATATTGTTATCAGTGGAACAAGAGATGTGAGTATTGTTTTATCAGTGGAACAAAGAGATGTGAGTATTGTTTATCAGTGAACAAGAGATGTGAGTATTGTTATCAGTGGAACAAGAGATGTGAGTATTGTTATCAGTGGAACAAGAGATGTGAGTTATTGTTATCAGTGGAACAAGAGATGTGAGTATTGTTATCAGTGGAACATCAGAGATGTGTGAGTATTGTTATCAGGACACGGAACAAGAGACTGTGAGTATTGTTAACACTTATCAGTGGGAACAAGAGATGTAACAAAGACACTGACACTGGATTGGACATACAAGGGAGTTCCGTTTTTCTGAAGTCTCCAGAGTAAGGGAGGCAACACAGAACACCTGAGACAGACATGAAAGAGATAAACAACACATGAACAGATGGAAATGACAGAACACCTGGAGAGACAGACATGAAAGAGATTTTAAAAAGTCATGAACAGATGGGAAATGACAGGAAGGCTGGGCATGAATTTGTTTCAAGGCCTATGCTTTCTTAATAAGCTGAAGGATAATGAATGAAATCACTCCAATGAAACCCACTGAACTACTTACAAATGTATAAATCACTACAGTGAAACCCACTAACTACTTACAAATGTATGAATCACTACAATTAAACCCGCTGAACACCTACTTACAAATGTATAAACCAACTACATATGAAACTTACAAATGTCTACTAAAAAACTGACTAGTTGCCTGCTCATTATTCTTTTAATGTTATGAAACAAAAACATGCAGAGAAAATCAAGCAACACACAGAAAAGACTAGAAAAGCAAATAGTTCACTGCCAGGAAATCGATAAGCAACAAAAAGATTGGCTTTAACCTGCACTATAAAAAAGTGAGATAGTTTAGTAGAAGAGTTGGCAAGAAAGTGAGCTCCTCCCTCTTGTTTGAGACAGGTGCTTGGGGATATTTGTTTCAGCGGGTTCCCAGTTCACTTATGATAGGAATTGATGCTCACAATATAAGGAATTAGGAAGGGCATGGGAAATGGAATCATAGTATTGAACAGTCGATGCTGTTGTTAATTCGAATCGTTCATTTGTATGTTGGTTGATTAGGATGGTCGCATTGGCATGTCTCACTGAGAACCACGTCGTTATAAGACCTCACACTTAGACTCTGGGTGAGAAATCTTATTGGTAGCAGTGAACATGCTGGGTATGATATATGTAGTCATGAGACAGTAATGATGCGTTGGTTTGAATTGGATTGTTTAGCAGGTTGAAGCTCTCATGGATTGATTTTGAGGGGCTCAAAGGTATGATTTTGTCTGCAGTAACTTCAATTTTCATTAGGGATATCAAACGTGCAGTTTGTATTTCAGGAAAGAACTGGTATGGTGTTTTTGGTTTGAGGCCTCCTGCGTTCTGAAAAAGACATATACATTGTAGCAATGTCATACATGAAGCCAAAATTTAAAAGTGGGTTTACATTATTTTAAAAAAATGATGCTATACAATTAACAATTCCCAGGTATGTCAAATTATTCGCAGTAGTTAAAGGGAAAGCTACTCGATCTAGGTTGATGGAACCTGTCGTCATGAGCGATTATGGGATGTCTTTATCACTTAAAATCAGATGATTAATTAAATTTTTTTTGGTTTTATTTAAATTTAAGCTTTGGGTTGCAAATATTGACTTGCCATTGCCTTTTTCCAGTGCAAGAATTCATTCTTGTTTACAACTGAAAATGTTTTGCTGAACCCACTCAAAGTCTGCTGATTGATGTATTAATGTTAAATTATGGATGTGATACGTATGTCAAGAATAATTTTTTAGCTTCGTAAAGTTTTGTTTTGGCAACAGAGATTATGTTTGTGTGGGAGATTGTTAGTGCTTTTATTGTATCACCTTGGGCTGCTAATGGATCAATCTAAAAGAAAGAAAGCCATCAGAGAACGATTCACAGGAAGAACATTAATCTTTTACATGGAAACTTGATAAGCCCATTAACACTGTCCATTGTTCCTTGCTGGGCATAATGTCAGTTACGGGTGATTATTTTAAAATTTATAGTGTTTTAGCACCTGGTAATAAATGGTCAAATAATACTCAAAGAGATGCAAGAGGGAAGGAAAGTATGGGAAAAAGATGGACAAAACCAGACGACCTGACTTGTGATTGAAGACACAGATAATTCTAGACCAATAGGGAAATGAAGAGACCATGATCCATGATTGAGCCAAGTATTGAAAATGCTCAAAAGGAAATATGAATTAAACTAAGGCGTATGCCAACTCCTGAATTTTGAAAAATAAAAAAGTTCCTCTAGAATATCATGTGACTTGTGGCCTAAGTTTGCGGGTGATTTTTGGGCATTTACTTTGGCCAATGTTTGGCGTGAAATCCTATGTGGGGGACAGTGTTGCTTAATACTAATGAAGGTAAAAATGTACATCTTGAAAACAGGATTAAAAAAAAACCTCTAAGTACAGTCTAGGGGATACTCCAATCTAGATGTGTGACACACACCTGATTATACAGTTTAGTGTTTAAGTGCACAACATTAAGAAATTTGTTAAACCCATGGATTAGATGGTCAGATACATTTAACATTCTTGTTTTCCGATTCTTCATCTTACTGCCTTTGTCAATCAGGTATCTGGGGGGACAAATAGTTACATTGGAGCTCACTCAAATGGCTCTGGTCAGGAGCGGTGTGCCTCAATTTAATGGTGGCGTGGCATCTATCTCTGCTGCATTCTGAGACATTAAAAGTGGGACAAAATTATCCTGCTGGCCAGACAATGACATGCAATTGGTGATGGTTTGTAGAGGTGTTCCATTTGAAGGAAAAATTATCTATCTCTGGCATTGACAGCAGCACTGGAAAAAAGGAAAGTTTGCCATTTCATTGTAACAAAAGATTAAGGACCAGTATGAGGAATTAATATTCAGTTAGTAATAAAGGATAATAACAGACATGGAGATGTAGCCTAACAAAATCAACGAACTTAAAAGGCCTATAACAAAAACAGCATTCAGAAAATTACAAGAAGAATTATTATGCAACAAATACTCATGACTTAATGGGAGGTTAGAAAGAGGAATTACTTTAGAGTTCTACTTAGAGACTAAACTTCTGTTATACAGTAGTTAAATCCTAGACACAAAAAATAGCTTCGAGGTAAGTGACTTAGTACAGGAATAATTTTTTTTTGTTTGAATTTATGGGTTTAGTGTCGCAGAAAGATTGGTGGCAAGGGGATAACAATGGGTTACAATTCACAGACTCAAGGTCTGTCAGTTATATTATGATATATGTCTAATTATTAAATGCCCTTTAGGTTTGTTTTAGATGTAAAAAATATAAATGTTAAGGTGATACAAAATGAGAAGGTGTAAGAAATTTTCCTGGGAATACAGGAAAGACTAAAATGCAGATTGTTCTAGCAAAGTTGCTAATTAATGTTCATTATAGGGAGGGGATTAATTATCATCATACAGGAAGAATCAGGTTCACATGGGGGGGGTCTAGGACGTTGTAATGGTGTTTTGGTTTGTGTGGGTTTGCTGAGTTGTAGTAACCGCCTTTTTTTCCACTGAGCTTTGAATTTGGGGTCACACTGTTAAATGTTTGCCCGATAGCTCTGGCATGACAGGTGTGGTGGAGGGGGTAGTTGTATCGGGATCGGGTGGGTGTCAACTGGTTGTGCCTCTTTAAAAAGCATCTATGGGAATTTGTGAATCCAGTTCATGCATGGTGGGGCAGCTGAGCACTCATGTCTGGGGTTAGTTTGGGGGGGGCTGGAGTGTGGGTAATGTTTCCAATTGAGGCATGATAAATTATTATGTTTCTTATGTATGTAGCCGGTACATGGTGTGTTAGTTGGTACATGCATGGACTGGTGGGGGATAGATTGTGGATACTTGCGTGGAATGAAGTTACAGCTTGTAATAAATAAAGATTTGTGCTGAATGTGAACAGGTTACTGTTCACTCTAGGTATTTAGTAGATGGTGACTGTACAATTTCGTGAACTTATGTATATCAATTGGCTTTTATTTGGTTGGGGTAACGGTCAACTATGAGTGTTCTGGTTCACAATTTGTTAGTTTAAGTTGGTGTAGCGTTCCGCATTATGGGTAACAGTCAACACCATTGGGAATTAAAGTTTGTGTGACTTACCCATGTAAGTGTGTTTAAAAATGTACATCCATCCGTAATAAAAGATAGGGAATGACTGTAGTGGACAGTACACCATGTAAAGAATAAAGAATAGTGACGGACCATAGTAGTGAACAACAGTTTAACCTCCATGTTATTTTTGATGGTGAATTCATGAACATGTGCAAAACCAGTAACACCAATGTAATAAAAGTTTGCGACCACCTTATCACCTGACCATGTCCACAGTGGAAATCAGTAACACCATGATAATAAATTGATCGGTGTTTGGTCTGTAGTGGTGATCTGTTCATTATGTTTAATTAAAAGATTGGGGACTGACCATGTGCTTGATATCTGTCACCTACCTGTAAATAAAAAATGAATGAACTGGACCCTTGTAAGATCACGTTTAACTTACATCATGTTAATATAATGGTTGGTTGTACTGACTGGTACGGGTGTAAACATGTTTCCAACCTGTTAATAAAAAGATGGTGACTGACTGTGTTGAACAAGTACAGCATGTAATACACAGATGGTGACTGACTGTACTGTGAACCTGAAACAGTAACAAGTTGTCTAAGTCACTAGAGTGTTGAGTTGAATGTGGTGCAAACCATACCGTGTTCAGTTGCTAATCGCCTTGTATTGTTTGCATGGGGACTGATCCTTCGTAAATTATCAAATACAAGATGTTACTGGGTATAGATGGTAGTTATAAGTGGGTGTTACGGTCGGGAAGTGTTCTGTAACATTCTGGGTATAAATTGATGGTGGCTGGACTGTCTTGTAACAGTTACATACTGTATTAAAAAGATGGTGGGAATGAACTCTATTTGTGAACGTGTACAAGATTGTATATTTAGATAGAGGGGTGTCTGGTATCGTTAGTGGTGAACAGTACATAGATGTAATCCAGTGAACAGTACAAGTACTGTAATCAACACGAATGGTTGGACTATGTCCCGTGAACCAGTAATAAGATGTAATTATAAGCACTGGTGTATTTCTGTCTATCGTGAACATACAAAGATTTACAGCATGACTTTAATAATTAGATGGGTGACATGGACTTTTGTTTTTTTGAATGGGTACTAAGAACTGTTATAAAAAAGATGGTTGACTTTTGTAGTGATTCTGCTAACAAGATGTAATATATGTATAGTGTGACTTGGACTATGTGGCAAGTGAACCATTACAACCATGTATCTAAATGATAGTGAATAAAACTGGCAACCATAGATGTTAGTGTGATCAGTTCAACATCCATGTTATTAAAAGATGGTTTGACTTGACTTGTCAGGTAGACACAGTACAGTACATACATGTCAATCAAAAGAATGGTGACCCCTGGGACCAACTTGTAACCGTGAACTGTTACTCCATGTAATCTTGAATGTTAGTGACTGAACCATGTCCGTGACATATCAGTACACTACATGTAATAAAAGAATGGTGGACTGACTATGTCCTTTGAACAGTACAACCTGTAATGAAAAGTAATGGTGGACCTGAACCTGTAATGTGAACAGTTACAAGCAATGTAATCCGAAGATGGTGGAATGGGACTGGTGTGAACAGTACATTAGAATTGTAATCAAAGATAGTGGCTTATGTCGTGAGACAGTACAGGCGACTGTCTAATAAAAAGTTGGTCTGAAAACTGGGGGGGGACCATGTGTGAACAGTTACAAGATGTAATAACAAGTTGGTGTGAATGACTGTCGTAGAAACTGTGCCCACAGTGTAATAAAAAGATGGTGACGGACTGGTCAGTGAACAGCTACACAACCTGTAATAAAAGATGATGGTGGACCTGAAACTATGTTATCCTAGTGAACCAGTTACAAGATGTAATAAAAGATAGGTGGACCGGACTATGTAGTGTGAACAGTACATTAGATGTATAACAAAGAAGGTGACTGAATATGTGTGAACAGTACAAGACTGTTAATTAAAAGATAGGTGACATGAATAATGTGTGAACAGTTTACACAAATGATCGTATAATCAAAACGTATGGTTGACTGACTTGTTACGTGGGAACACAGTACTAGATGTTAATATAAGAATTGTGGAGTATGTCTTGCCTGCATAAACGTACAAGATGTAATAAAAAAGATAG
Source organism: Oreohelix idahoensis (assembly GCA_024509875.1). Taxonomy (NCBI): domain Eukaryota; kingdom Metazoa; phylum Mollusca; class Gastropoda; order Stylommatophora; family Oreohelicidae; genus Oreohelix; species Oreohelix idahoensis. The sequence continues at coordinate 19,037 of JAMPIV010008161.1, read as the reverse complement.
TGAATGGGACTATGTATGTGAACAGTACACCATGTAATAAACAAGTTCACGTCGAACCTGACCATGGTACATGACACAGTAACACCATACTAATACAAAGTTTGTGACTGACTGACACATGTAAGCTGATACAGTACACCATGTAATAAAAGATTAGTGGGACCCTGACCCTCTGTCATGTGAACAGTACAACCATGTAATAAAAAATGATGGTGACTGACCAATGTGTAAAAAAAGTACAACCATGTTAATAAAAGTTAGTGATCTGGGGACTATGTGCTGAACAGTACAGCATGTAATAAAAGAGAATGATGACCTATGTAGGTGAACAGTACAAAAGCATGTAATAAAAAAGGATGGTGACAACTAGTCCAACTGATATAAATTCTGAGACGATTAGCAAATAACCATATCCACAAAAATTTATTTCAGTTCCCTGTTTAAAAGTCATCCAAATTAAGATAAAAAAAAGGTGTAAACGGAGTAATATGCATGCCATCTCTTAGCAAAACATACTGTCCTTTATATAACTGATTTTTGTTTATATATCATAGACCTACTCATCTCCATTATAACACCCCCCCCCCACTGATATTACCTGAATCATTCCTGTATTGCGGATGTTTAGTATGGTTGCTTATTTCCGAATCAAAATCCGCCCTGTTGTCTGTGAATATGGATGTGTCTAGGGATATATATTTCGGGAGGGAGCTCCACCAAATGTCCGTGGGCCTTCGATCTTGGATACAGGATAGGCATAACAAAGCTTATAATTTTCCTCTTCCTTCCCACCTTTTCATTTAGGCCCTTTTCTCTTTTACTTCTTTTCTTCTTTCCTTTCAAAAGCTGCAAGCTAAATATGTTTTTGTTGACCCATTTTTAGCAAAGCAAGAAGATCAACGTCTAGTCAATGAACTAACCTTCTTTATATTTTATCCTTGCAGAACTAAAAACAGCTTTTAGGTCACTCTCTTCAAGTGGGGGCTACTGCAAGGCTGTCAAAAAATATCCCACCAAACTCACTGCTTTCTTAACTTGAACCACATTCTTCCATTGTCACAACAGCTTTGCTACTGCTGATTAATAATGTTCCTTTTCTTGCCTAGGACCCCAGTCATAAAAGCTGGATTAAATCCACGGATCATTGGTTTTTTTTACCACCCTTTTCCATAAAGGATCTTTCTGCTTTTCTTTTCTCTTTGCCTGCTTCTTTTATGGACTCCCTTCTTTTGCTAACATTCCTTTGGTGTAAAACCTAGAAATTATTCTTCTGAGCTTGGGGTTACAACCCTGGTCAAAAAAACCAACAATTTTATAATAAGTGTTTAGAGCTGAAAGAATTAATTGAAATAAACAACAGAATAATTAAAGACAGAAGCTAGGAAATAAGACTGCATTAAAACAGCGCCACAAACAAAAAATCTTTAGGAAATAAGACTCTGCATTAAATACAGAGACAAAACAACAACCTTCATTAGGAAATTAAGACTGCATTAAAACAGGAGGACAAAACAAAGAAACTCATTCATTAGGATAATAAGACTGCATTTAAAAACAGATTGCACAAAACACAAAACTCATTAGCGGAAATAAGACTGCATATAAAAAGTAACTTAAAACACGAGGACCAAACAAAAAACTCATTATGAAATAAGAATGAAATTAAAACAGAGGAACAAAAACAAAACTCATTAGGAAATAAGACTGCATTAAAACAGAGACACAAAACAACAACTCATTAGGGAAATAAGAAACAATCTACACCCCAGGGTATACAGAACTGGAATAACTAATGAAATAAGGACTGGTATACTTACTTAGTCAGTCTTCCCCTTCTATCTACCGTACCCAGTGTAGAGGTGGTAGAGGTGACATCTGGAATAATAAACTACTGCATATTAAAAATGAACCAATAAAGAACAAACCAAAAATTAAACTTTCAAAAAGTCTAATATAGAACAGAGCAAACAGTCAAAAAGCAAATAAAGAAATGAAAAAGTAATAAGAGGAATAAGAATTAAAAATAAATAAGTTACAAAAAATAAGAAATATGACACAAACAATTCAGACTAAAAACACATTGAAAAGGCCTGCTAATGTGATTTTAGATGTTCTAGTAAATTGTAAATATCAAAAACAGAAATACGTCTCACCTGAATTTTTCAATGTTTTATCTAATTCCATGGGTTTTCTTGAGGCCACTTTCTAATTTCTTGTACTCAGGTTCGGCTTTTTTTCTTTTTTTTTTAAATTTGGTTTTTGTAATTTTGTTTTGTTGTATTTGTTTATTTTTGTTTGTAATTTATTGAGCTGTCAGATTCTGTCTGTGAACAGTGTTGAGCATTAATCCAGCCCTAGGATAGCATCAGATTGCATAGCCCCCAATGTAAAATGAAACACAGGCAAACAGGTCACCGACGGCAACTACGCCCGATCTATGAGTGTCGCGCACGCATCAACCACACACACTACATATAATAGGAATTAGAGGACAGTCTTAAACTGATATAAGAAGGGATCATGGAGAGAATTTGAGTGGATAGGACAGTAACAGGGGAGCTTAGAGTTAGCATAACAAGGTTGGGCTGTTAGAGTTAGGACATAACAGGGCGGGTATAGAGTTAGAGTTAGCATATAACAGGGGGGGCTCTTAGAGTGTTAGCATAACAGGGGGAGCACTTAGAGTTAAGCACTAAAACAGAAGGGAGCTCTTGAGTGAGAACACAAACCTGGAAGAGTTTGGCAATGAACTATTCAGGATACAGAGGGAGATTAAGATTTAGCATAAAGGGAAGAATTACGTTGTTCTTAACTGGTGGACCGTCTTGGCATTAAATCCTAAACAGGAGATCTTAGAGAGTATAGCCAATAGCAGGGGAGCTCTAGAAGTTGGGAAAATAATTGAGAGAGTTTGGCCAAACACTCTATTGAACCTAACAGGAGAGAGCATTAGTGAGTTAGAATAAAAGGGAAATCTTTAGAGTGAACACTAAAAGGACCGAGCTTAGAGTGAAACATAATAAGAGGAGCTTAGGTGTGAACCCTACACAGATAAGAGAAGCTTAGAGTGAAACAAAACAGGAAAGAGCCGACCTTACCAGTGAAACATAACAGGGAAGCTTCTAGAGGTGAAACATAAACAGGAAAAGCTTAGAGTGAATCATAACAGGAGGGAGAGCTCTTAGAAGTGAACATATCAGGAGAGCTTAGAGTGAACCAATAACAGGAGGTGCTTTAGAGTGAACATAACAGGAGAGTTAGACAGATCGAATCCATAACTAGGAGAGACCTATAGAGCCCGTGAAATCAGAAAAAGGAGAGCTCTGCGTGTTTTCTTGCGTGTTTTCTTGTTGTATTCCACATTACTTATACACGACAAAGAAAAAGGAATTGAAAACTCTACACGTAAAACGGCAAGAATGGCTGCCCGTTACAGTAAAACGGCCGCACTGTTGTTGAGAATTAGTTTACCTCCCATGTTTCCAGCTTTCAAGACAGCAGTCTCGTGATCAAAGTTTCCTGGAAACTTCCGGCGAAAGTACGTCTTTTTGTGGTTGCGTTGGTGCAGGCTTCCAAGTTTATTGTTTTCATATTACCAACATATCAAAGAGCTAATAATATATGCGCGACACCTGAGCGGTCTTTTAAACCCACCTATCGAAGAAATAACATTAAAGATATGCGCACAAAGCTTCGTTTATTGGCTTCGACGCTGTGCCCCTTATAAACCGTATAATCCTGCTGAACACAATGTATGAGAGAACAAGAAAAGCGAGTTTTTCACGCTGGCAATTTCCTTTCATGATTTGAAACAAAAATTTTCCCCCTTAAATTTTGTTATTAAAAAGAGCAAATGATGTTACAAAACAAGTGAGTCCACGAAAGAACAATAGTAAAGTAAATAATGGTTCTATGAAATATGTTCCCTAAGTCTCAAACACTAACATCAACAGTATTAATTTAACCTAAGAGGTTCGCCAAAGACCCAAGGCTTCAGTGCAGCGAACTGAAGATCACTCTTGAGATGGTCGTAAACCAAAAGAAAGGGGTTCCTCAGATTCGACCTCTGCTCTCTTTGTCTGCAGGGTTAATTTTAGGATTTTCCCCAGGCACTGACGAATACCTTCATGATCTTCATTGTCATCTATGCGTGCTTTCTTCTTTATTAAGGTAAAACTCTAAGGGTCGCCTGTTTTCTTTTCCGTTGAAGCCGCGCATTGTTCGTAGATCATTCTCCTTTCTCATGTTACCGAATCAAACTTTCTTTAATCCTAGCTTTGATATTCCCCATCTAACAAGAATTCCTCTACTATTCCCTATCTTGCCGTTATAGTCACGAGATACCTTTCTTTTCTGTGTTCTTGAAGCGTGCGGTTCAGTGCTTCTCAATTGTGGTAACTGACACTACATCAACGGTTTTCACCTTTTACGAGCTGTAAATATACCTTCCTGACTTGAAACAGGTTCTCGAAAAATATCGCGTAAACAAAAATTACACACATAAGAGAACATTCTACACATGTAGAACCTTTTTGAATTCATATTTAATTCACCACAACACATGCATCATACCCTTTTTTTTTAATTCTCTGCTGACTGAAGTTTTTGATCACACAGCCGGCCCCTAGAATCTCTGAAATTCTTTTTTTTTATTTTTATTTTATTACATGTCAGGCCACAAAACTGTCTATATCGTGCCTTCCTCGATATTATTTCCCCTCCACTCATGAATGTTTTTGCATTGTTCCATCTCTTCTCTGTCTGTGGTATGCACAGTTATAATGAACAGCCATTTTCTGACCAGTACAACAAGCTTACGTTAAATATTAAAGTCATTCAGCACAGTCTCAATAATATTTTTATCTGGTCATTAGATTTTAACATTCTTTGATTAAACTGCATCTTCGTGGTTTTTGCTGATATCATTGGCTGTGTATTGATTTCTCGCGATTATCTTCCTTGGTGTGACGGAATTATTGGGTCGATCTCTTCTCTTCTCTGGCAGTAGTCAGTTACATTTGCTGTGAGTACAGATTAAGTGACATTTTCAGTGGTCGGCACATTTCTTTCTCTGCTATCAAGCAGATATCATCGTACACTCCCTGCGGTGATTATTCGTCTGTTGCTTTAAGCTTCTCGGCTCTGCTAAGATTAGGCACAGGTAAAAAAAAAACCAGATGGGCCGGTAAGTTTCGTATTGCGACCGAGCATTGGGGGTAATTTTTATCTTTAGTGCCGTCGAGTATGTATAATATGTGTATGTTACGGTGTTTTTATTGATGTCGTCTGCTATAGTTGGCAGTGCGCAATTTTAGGTTAATAGAATTAATATAGATCGATGTAGATACTTCACGGATTATTGAACGCAAATTACACGGTCAACTTGTGACGTGTTAGCGTTGGTAAGGTCACGCTTCGTGACTTAGATACTGGACCCTTTTTACGTTGATCGTCAAGCCGTGAAGACGTGTCTCACATCCTTCCAATGTTAGGCTTCATAATTGCCGCAAATATAGAATTTTATATAAGGACACATTGTCAGTCCAGATTGATATTATAAAGGATGGAATTATAAGGTTAGTAGATAACCTGAATTATGGAAGGATCGTTAATCAGTCTTAATATATATTCGTCAAGACACATGCGCTCACTGTCGGCTGTCTGAATCACAGCAGCGCGCGCATATAGCCATGATGTTCTGTTGACCTTAATTCGGTAGGACACGGACTGATAATTTTATATATATATATATATATATATATATATATATATATATATATATATATATATATATATATATATATATATATATATATATATATATATATATACTTACTTACTTACTTAGTCGTTCCCCTTCTACCGTGAGGTGTAGAGGTTTGGAATCAAATTGATGTATGCTTTACTATGAACAATGCTCATGATATCGTCACATGTTTTTCGTAATAAATCGTGTTTTGTGGACTCAAAATACTTGGACTTCTCCAGTCGATATCATCCAATTATTATTCATTTCCCAGCATTCGCGTACTATATAAAGAAAGCACGAAATTAAAATAATGAATGAAACCCAAGATAAATCTCAAGAAGAGGCCAGAGGTTGTGAACACTTTTATTTACTACTCAGTTGGACTGAGTATGCAAGGACAAACTAACTCAACAATAACCAGTTTTCAACAATCAGAACCTCAACAACTGGTGCCCATTGTCTGGGGCACGAAAATTTTTTCTTCAATAAGGTTACCGAAGTCTCATTCAATGACCAAGAACTGTTTAAAATTGGAAAATACTCACGGGATGTGCGAAAGTATGACCAAATACGCATAACGACTAAAGGTCAAACACACGTCATCAACTTCTGCGTACATGAAAGTCAAGTCGGCAACCGCTAACACAGTCCTTGTCAAATGAAAATACTGCATCAAGGTAGACCCAAAGATGGAAAAACTCTATCAAGCAATCAATATCTGTTCACGACATTGGTCTACGCCGTTGGTGCATACTGACATTGACCGGAGTAGATAACTGAGCACAAAAAGATATGTTTTATTGTAACCTTTGTCGGTTAAATAGGCATACACTAGTCCATTTTGCCTTTATATAGGCATGTCTTATTATTATCATTTATAGATGTTATATGTGTTTTCAACCGTCTGTTTGTTATTATTTTAGACGGGTGGTTGGCGAGGCGAATCATAACCGATTTTATGTCTCTCAGGATGACCGAATCGGTTTTGATCGATCTGTAGGGCAGTGAAATATTTTCATTTTGCAGAGAACCCCATTGAAGATTATGCCGATGGGTACTTTTGTCTGTATTTGAAAGTATTTGACTTTAAGTGTTAGGTGTGAAGTTTTGTAATATTACTGTTGTATTTTGCTGTATTAAGTTTCATTTTTATTCAGTTCTAGTCATATGTTTGTAAACTATCTTGTTCATTCTGATCTTTCTATCATTTTGTTCATAGATATTTTAATAACCGTTATATGAGTCCATGTCTACGTCATCAGTTTACGTGTATGTAGGTCAATCTCGACTTAGTTTTTCCTTGACCCTTCAGTAATTCCGATTCTTGTACTTAGTTCATAAAATCATTTATGTCTGTGAAATTGTCACTTTTGGATCGTACTACTGTTTGTAAATCTTTGGTTAATGTGCGTATTGTAGTTATTCATTTCATAGATTGATAATATAATTATATTGTTATAAATTGATTCTCTATAAGATAGTAAATTAATTTAATTAATTTTTTTATTAAATTGCATGATGACTTAGGTGATGTCATCAATTTGCGCTATGGCCCAAGACACTAGTCTTTATTCATTATGACTAGGGCATGATGCCATAATATAATGATAAATTATTGACGTAAGATAATTTTTATCGAATAAATGCTTGGTAATCACACCATGCAGAGGGGATGAATTAGGAAACTATATTAGATAACAATAAATATATAATACATTATGATATTAATGAGGGAAGATGCCCATAGGTAATAGTGAGATTAGTTGATGCATGAAATAAATTCAGCATCATAAATTAATAAAGGTATAATACATTGGTATAATGTAATGAGTAAACATTATTGATATAAATTATTTACTTACAAAATAGTTGTGGAACTTACAACTAATAGTACTATAATATTGTAGTTGATTATAGTAAGTATTAATCTATTTTACACATACATATAATTAAATATTTAACTGAGGAGGCATATTGTTGAATTAATATGGCCACTCTTGACACCTTTGTTAAGATTGGGAAGGATTATGGTTACAAAGGACCAGAACTTCGTCAGTTTGCAGAAGAGCAACTGGCTATTGCAAAGAAGGAAGAGGAAGAGGGAAAAGCAGCATTGAAGCAGGAAAAAGAACTTAAACGAGAAAAAGAAGAACTCAAACGAGAAGAAGAAAGAAAAGTGGCAAGAGATGAAATCCTACGGATTGAAAAAGAGAATAAAATTAAACGAGAGGAAATTATAAGGCAACAAGAAATGGAATTGGCACGTCTTAAGTTTGAAACCGCAAAATTACAGGCACAAAGTGCTACTACAAGCCAGACTGATAATTCTCAAAACGGTTCTTCGTCCAATCAAAACAAAATTTATTTTAACTTTAAATTACCACATTTTAAGTTGAACCTTGACGACCTATCATCATACCTAGCACGGTTTGAACATGTATGCAAAACAAATAACTTACCTAAAAACGCATGGGCACTTAAACTAAATGAATTTTTAGATGGTGAACCATTAAATGCAACAGAGAATTCTGATCCTACAATAGCAGTGGATTATGATTCGATAAAAGCTTTATTGTTAAAAAGGTTCCATTTAGATGAGGAAGGCTGTAGACTTAGGTTTAAAACGCTTCTACCTGAGTCCAATAAAGACTTTCCAGGTTTTATTGCGAATATACGCAATACCTTTAACAGAGGGGTGGAACTGGCAGGTGTTAACAAATCGTATGACAAATTATTTGATTTTGTGGTGAAATTACAGTGATGCAACGTTAAAATTCCTCCATTTATAAAGATAACAGGTAAAATAACATGTAGGGATAAAAATATAGGTAAGATATGCCGCTGCTTCTTTACCTACGCCAGCGTTTTCTAGGGTCATTGAACATTAACTAGTTAGAACATGCAGACAAACGGTTTATCCTTTTAGACGGGGTAGAAACGGAGATAAAAGAAAAAAATGCGACGGTCTGAACACGTGTTTGAATCTAAAGTCTACAAGACGCAATTTGTAGTTTAAAGAAAAAATTACGCCACTAGTTGACACAATGTAAGAAATTGGAAGAAAAACGACCTTAGCTCTTGTTAGAAACAGACGTATCTTGGACGTTTTACGGTAATTAGTCGTTTTAGTTTGAATATAGTGGCAAACGCCGTACACGAAGGTTCAAAAACAAATTTCAAAACTAACCTTGAAAAAAGTAGGTTTTTTCTTAATAATAAGTTTAGGAGAATAAAAACTAGCTAGTTTGATAGCCCATCTTAATCTGAGAAATAATATACTTTTAATTACACAGACGGACAGATAACACGGAAGATATTGACGAAAGACTGTATTGTTCAATACAGACTAGCAGACAGTTATTTGTGCATACTTCTCACAAAAATCACTTTTGACGCGTCCTTGAGCCTAACGCATAAAAACAAACTGCAGGTGGACTAGGGGCAGGGTAGGAGGATAGCAGCTAAAAATAACTTAGCATAGAATCTTAGAAGTAGGGGGAGACAAAATTTGTGTAGTTTTTTCTTGTAGTTTCGTCCAAAAACAAGTGTAATTTTGGGAAAAACCAAGTTGGGACGGACAGACCGACAGAAAAATTCTACACACTAGACTGAGACTGAACCGAAATTGGACATTTGTAGTTTGAATATTTGAAAGGTTGAGGGGAAGTCCGCTGATTGGACAGAAGCTTTCATATTATAGAAAGAAAGACGCCCGCTAGTGCCATTGTGTAGAAGACTGTCCATTTACACAGTTCGTTAATGCTAGAGGTGTGATTTCCAGGAAATATTAAATATTATCAGTGGGACGCCATAATCTAGCCAGCAGCTCAGCTGAGTTTTGCTAGTACAACGTAACTGTGTTTTCAATTTTGAATTGTGGTAAGGGAAAAAGCATTTACCTTTTTTATTTAATATTTTGAGTGATTGATACTGCCATGTCATGAAAAATGATTACGACAAGTGAGTGCTTATTCTAGGTCCCCAGCGACAGTTCAGGACCTAGAGGCAAACAAATAATATATGAAAACATATCTAAGACTATAGAAGAAAGATCTATATTTGAGATCAGTGGGAACCTATCACCCACCTTATTGGATGGAAGAGGAAACTATTGAACATATTTCGGATGCAATGCAGTCATGGGAAACTGGTGCTATTTGATACCACCTGGGTGAGATGTGCTGAGTTGGTCAGAGAGATCTGACCCGATCTTTGTAATTTTGTTTTGCTTTGTTGTGTGTAAAAGTGGTGCAGTAGGCAGTGTGTTGACACATGGCACAAATGTTGGTTTCAGAGTTTCTGGTCTGGCACTACGCTAGTGCCAGATGCTTTGTAGAAGTCCAAGAGTGGATGCCTAAGAAGCCTACCATTTTACTCCAGCTACTGTGAGGAGTGGGCCACTTGAATTCTTTACTGCATCGTCACAGGCCAGATAAGTTGCAAACCTGGCCTGCTGTGGATTCATCAAACTTTGCCACAATAAATAAATAAATAAAATCCTGTTGTATAAAAACTATACCTCAGTCCATATTTCAAAGACAATGAACATTATAAACAGAGATTGGGCATGATGATACCACCCCGACTAGACATCCAGTGCTAGTTTTCCAAAGACACTGTCTCTTCTTCGATCCCCAACCACCGACCGTCGAAGCAGTCAGTGGCCATCACGCCTAGTGGCGTCCTGCAGGGCAACAACAAATTGATTCCACTTTGCACGGTCGGTGGCCATCCTTCGTACAGTGCCCCAACTCTGGTTCATTCTTTGCATCTCAGCCTCCACAGTCCTCCGCCAAGTTGTTTTTGGTCGGCCTCTCTTTCGCTTTCCTTCAGGGGTCCAAAGCATAGCTGTTCTTGTGATGGCATCGGGGTCTCTTCTGAGGACATGACCAACCCAGCTCCAGCGTCTGCCAGCTATGATGGTATGCATGTCCTCTTGCTTGCTACGAGTAAGCAGATCTTGGTTGGTGATGGTATTCGGCCAAAAGATTCGGTGAATTTTTCTTTGGCATGTTGTGTGAAAAGAGGACAATTTTGACATTTCCTTCTCTGTGACTCTCCAGCATTCCACACCATAGAGAAGCACAGAAAGCACGCAACTCTGGTATAATCTTAATTTTGTGCTTGTGCTGTATTGGGAGGACTTCCAGATGTTATTTAGGCTAAAGAAGGCTGTTCTTGCCTTATTCATTCTGATGTTGATGTCTTTGCCTGCCCCACCGTCTGGTGTTACTACGCTTCCTAGGTATGTGAAGGTATCTGTCTGTACCAGTTGCTGATTCCTTACTGATATGGGCTCAGGGTTGCTCACATTGAGCGTCATGACCTCATACTTCTTTAAATTGATGTTCAAGCCCACCTGCTGGCTAAATTTATTAAGTCTATCCGTTTTTTCCTGGATGTGTTGATGTGAATGTGCCAGCAGTGCGATGTCATCTGCATATTCCAGATCTTCCAATGTTGAAAATGTAGTCCATCTTATTCCTCTTGGACTGCCCTCTGTTGTCTGGCGCATCACCCAGTCTATGACTGTTAAAAATAGAGTGGTTGATAAGGGGCATCCCTGTCGTACTCCTGTCTTCACCTCGAAGGTTAGGTTGCTCTGCCCAACACTACACATAAAGTTGGCATAGAGGCTTTTTATGATTGACACTATGCAGCTTGGAATTCCATAAGCCCTTAGTATTTTCCATAACTGTCCCTATGTATGCTGTCAAAAGCCTTTTCAAAATCAACAAAATTTATGTAAAGCTGTCTTTGCCATTCTGAGCACTGCTCTATAATGTTCCTGAGAGTGAATATATGGTCTACACATCTTCTGTTCTTTCTAAATCCTGCTTGTTCTTTCCTCAGTTTGTAGTCTACTGCCTTTGAAATTCTCTGTATAATTATCCTGCCTATTTTTTTGCTGTTAACTGAGAGAAGAGTGATTCCTCTCCAATTATTGAAGTCTGAAAGATCTCCCTTCTTGGGCAATTTGACAATTATTCCTTTGTTCCACTCTGATGGTGTTTGTGGTGAAGTGGGATGTTATAAATATTTATAGGGGACTTAGTGTACTGACTGAGATCAGCTGTGAAGGTATCTATATCTATTAAGAGTAGTGTATTATAGATAACCTTACTTGCTACCACATATCTATATATCTCAGTCAGAATTATTCTGGAATAGTGTGATGACTACGTTAGGTGTCTAGGGTATGTGTATGATGAAGTGTAAGTCACAACAACAGACAGATAAACAATTTAATTTAATCCACTACTCTTGACAACACTGTGACACTCACATACATATAACACTCTATGAGAATATCTTAAGGAGTCACTGATAACTTTTCAAATAACAATATGTATTCATGGTTATCATAAAGGTATATGTGTCCTGATTCAAATACAAAGGAACCAGGAATCACAATCAATTTTAATTACAAGTATATGTACAGACTTTATCAATATGAATATTGTAGTGACATATATTATTAAAATATCCTATGTGTGTCAGTTGTGTAGTGGTAATATGAAGTAATACTGGTTTTGTTTTGTTCAAGCTCTGTTGGTATTTGTCATCATGACTTCAATAGTTTGTCTTTTGGGACTAGTATTGGAGATGTTCTCAGTTCCTGATATTAAGACAATTAAATTCCCCTCTGAATGTTATTTTTACAAAGTCATTTCAAGATGAGGGGACATAATGTTGAGCTCAGCTGGCCAAATCAGCTTATCTTACGTGATGGCGGCAGGAAAGGACTCCTCTGCTCGAATTCTCCCCTGGGCTCTGGAGACACCTCACTGATAGCTAAAAAGACCAAGGAGTATGCTGTCCGACTCTGGATTCAGCAAAGCTCTGACCAGGTGCTGCTCAGTACCATCAAGACCACGGTCCCTGAAAACAAGAAGGATGTACCTTCTACTTCATAATAATAATAATAATAATAAATTCTTTAAGCGCCAAACACGGCGCATAAGGCAGAAACCAGTGCTCTCCAGGTTGTTCGTTGTGACGCCACTCCTCTTAGCTCTTGCACATTATTTAGGCCCAACGTTCTTCCTTCTCTTATTATTGTTCTTCTGAGTGTTTCTTTTGGTCTTCCTTTTTTCCGCTTACCCTCAGGAACCCAAGTGAGCGCCTGTAGTGGTATTCTGTTGTTTTGCATTCGTAGGACATGACCGATATATGACCATCGTCTTTTCCTTATATAGTCGGAGACATATTTCTGCCTAGAGTCTTCTCTTATTTGTCGATTAGTCTTGAATTCTTTCCAACTGATGTTCATGAGTTTTCTAAGACATTTGTTCTCGAATGTATTCAGCTTGTTCTCCAATGATTTTGTTATTTTCCAACTCTCACAGCCGTATGTTAACACTGAGATAACATTTGAATTAAACAGACGAAGCTTGGTATGTATATTCAATGATCGTAATTTCCAAATGTTAGATAATCTATTGAAGGCGCTAGCTGCCAAAGCAATTCTAGTATGGATTTCTCTTGTTGTGTCACCATCCTGAGTCATTTTACTGCCTAAATAATTGAAACTTTCAACTTTCTGTAGTTTTTTCCCCGTTCAAGATGATATCAAAGGTCTCGTTAGAAAAGTTCATAGCTTTAGTTTTAGAGGCATTTATTTGGAGACCAATTTTAACCGAGAGATGACACAAATTATTTATTGCTTCTTGGGATTGTCTTGGTGTTGAACTTAAGAATGCTACATCATCTGCGAAATCCAGGTCCCCCAGGAATTTTCCATTTGTCCATTTTATACCCAATTGTTCATTGTGGGTATAGTTTCTCATAACCCAATCAATAGCTATTCCAAAAAGTAGTGGTGACATAATACAGCCTTGTTTTTCACCCCTGTTTTCTACTGTAAACCATTCTGTATTCCCTTTATTTGTTCTAACACAACATCTTGCATTGTCATATAGCGCTTTGATTATATTCACATATTTTGTTGGAAAACCATAGATTGTAAGTATCTTCCACAATGATGGGCGGTGTAGACTTTCAAAGGCTTTTTGAAAATCGACGAAGGTGATAATAAGTGGCGATTGCCTTTCCACTGATTCTTCTATAATTCAATTTTAGAAATCTCCTTAGCCCCCAAGATATTAGAGTGAGTCATGTTTACTGTCGAGCCTGGTTCTGTTTCGGTAACAATAACTTGTTTTACGATAGTGAATTGTTAACTCACTGATCAACCCTCCGATCCAACCGACCGATTCGAGGGTTTCGAGGTCAGTTATAGGAAAATATCTACACCACTAGATACTCTGGTGTATCTTTTATTCTATAATTTAACATAACATGGTGATATCCATCGAAATATACACATTCCTGATGTTTTTCTTTCGGCGTCTAAGGTGAGAAACGAAATTCACCTCCATCTTGGAAGGGTAGATAACTATATTCTACTTCATAACTAATTGATACTCTAGTTCTACACTGAGCACAATACAACACAAACATTGAGTTCAGAGCGTTAGGCCAACTGTCAGCTTCATCTGAAATACTTTATACCAGCATTACCCTCCTTAATGGTCACTACGCCTCTGCACTTCCAGCATTATTTCTGTCTAATCAATCATCCAGGTGTCAGTGTACTATTTGGCCATTCCATGCCGTTTTACTTCCCTCCGACACCCTCTGTTCAGGCTGGAGCATTATAGGCTTTATCTCCTGTTTGCCACTGAACTACACATATATATATATACAGGCATAAATTAACAATTTACATTCAATTTTCATTAAAAGATACTGAATGGTTCAAGCTTACCACAATTTCATGGAAATAAACACAGATACGTTGATTAGCAATGAATTCTGGCACAATTACTGGCACAAATTCCCATCTGCTTATGTTCCAGGCTTTTATTTAACACAAATATGAGCTGGCTTCAACGCACTGTTGCTTTATCAAGATTATTTGCACTAGTGGTCTCGAACTAACGCTCCTAAGTGAGTATATCAGCGAGTCTAGCCAATGAGGCCACGTTTCGACAAGTGTTTGAAAAAATGTTACCTTTTCACGTCTCCCCTAACAACGAAAGATAGTATTTATAGCCCGACCAATCGTGGTTAGTCTTTCATTTGTTGCGCTCCAATCAATTTGGAGTTTACATGGTAGGCTAATTCTGTAACGTAAGATTTTTTTTCAAACACGTTATAAAAAAATTTTATGAGCAGAAATGATTCCATGCTGTCAGGCATCCCCACTATTTTATTTTGGGTATAATTTATTAATTCCTGGACTATTTGCGTAACGTTTTACATATTCTTGGTCAGCAAGCCCTAAGGAACCCAAATATCCAAATTTAAAAGAGCTACGTGGCTGCGTTCAAAATATGTATTTTCTACCTCCTGTTTCGAAGATGTGCTGTCTGGGTACTGTTATGTTTTCAACCGTAAACCCATCTATTGTTATCTTTCCTAATAAGCGTTTTTTTTATGATTTTAAAACCTAACTCTGGGAAGGGTAGTGAATTTATCACTGTCCGTCTGAAAAAAAGTTAGTGCATGTAGTCTTACACGCGTGATGGCAGCATTTGTGTATCGCGGGAAGCGTGTTTAGTGTTCGGCTTTCTGCCTCTCCCTTCTCGCTATCCTTTTGTCCATCTGTCTTTTGATCTTGGTAACATAGTGTAGAAAAAGACATGAATGGAATTTAAAATTTAGGTCAACTTGCATATTTCAAGGTTTTTCTTAGAAAGGCAGCACATTTTATTGTGTGTTTGGGAAACGCGTGTATGTTGCAGAAGGCCTTTAATATCAACGTGAAACGTTACAATTTGCATACGCAGTAGAAAACAAGGGGATTTCGAGTACCGTCATTGTGACAGCACTGTTCTTTACCATTCTTCTTCCTTTATTTATTATATGTATTTATTAGGCTTTATATTTACTTGATAATTTATATATGTGGATTAGAATATTCCACGACACCTCCCCTCTTAAAACAGACATTATATGTCAGTCCTTTATTCTATATTCACATAGAGAAATTTATTATTATTTCTGGGGTTTACGGTGATTCTCATCACACGGATGGCGGCTTAAAAAATCCGCTCCCAAATTGGTTTTTCCAGATATATACTCAATGCTAAAATTATATGGAGCCAAAAGTAAAGACCATCGGAGTAACCTGGAGTTCTCATGCCTAGCCTGTGCTAGAAACGATAAAGGTTTGTGGTCTGTTTGCAACTTAAATGCCTTCCCATATAGATAAATATTGAATTTCTTTATCGCCCATATTACTGCAAGACATTCTTTTTCGCTAGTTGAGTAATTGATTTCAGCTTTATTCAATTTTCTGCTAGCATATGCCACTGGGCTTAATTCCCCATCCAATGCATCTGATTTCTGTAGTAGAGTTGCACCTAACCCAATATTACTTGCATCCGTCCTTACTATGAATTCTTGACTTAAGTCAGGTAATTTCAAAATGGGTTTACTTGTGAGCTTTTCCTTCAATTCTTGGTAAGTCATTTCACATTGTGGTGTCCATGTAATGCGATCTGGATGTCCTTTACGTGTCAATTCAGTAAACGGTGCACATATGGAATTAAAGTTTTTGATATACTTCTGGTAGAAACCACATAATGAGACAAAGGATCTCACGTCCTTCTTGGTTTGTGGTCTCGGGGCTTTCTGTAGTTTCTCTAAATTCTTTGGGTCAGGGGTCATGTTTCCCTGATAAACTGTGTGTCCCAAAAATTCCAATTCTTTACATCCAACGCAACATTTGGTTGGTCGGGCTGTTAAATTTGCCTCCCTAAGTCGATCAAACAGCATGTTCAGAGAGTCAATGTGTTCCTCAAATGTTTCTGTTGCTATAAGGATATCATCCATAAAATTTGTTATACAGGGATTATTCAGAGGATCCAATAATTTTCTCATCATTCTAGAGAAGACACTAGGCGCATTCTTCAATCCAAATGGCAATCTATTAAACTCATAGTGTCCTTCTGAGGTACTAAAAGCTAGGTATGGTCTAACCTCAGGCTTTACTGGAATCTGATAGTATCCTTTACTCAGATCCACTTTTGAGAAATATTTAGCTTTATTTAGCCTGGCAAACAGCTGATTTGTATCCGGCAATGGATCCACCTGTCCTTCTGTAATAGCATTCAGTCTCCTGTAATCTATACAGAGTCTATGTTCTCCAGAGGGCTTCCTTAAGAGTACAACACCGGAACTATACGAAGACTCACTGTGCGAAATAATTCCTTCCTTCAATAGATAGTCTATCTCTTCCTTCAAAGCTTTCTCCTTAGCAAACGGAATCGAATATGGTTTCATACAGACAGGTGTGGAGTCTATTAGTTTCATATCATATTCCAATAGGTTTGTATGCCCTGGTCGGTCTGTTAACACCTCTGCATGATTATTTAGAACCTGTTGCACTCTCTCTTTCTGAGTTTTCGTTAAATGTGTACTGATTTTCACCTGTGCTGCTGTCTCACAGGGGTGTAATGGATATTCAAATGATGAAAGTAGTTCCTTTTTCATCTCCATGGCGATGGACAAGGTCAACAAGTGTGTCTCTTCCTGATGTTCTCTTTCCAAATATTTCTTCAGGAGATTCACATGATAGATTTTTTCTTTCCCCTTCTTATCTATCTTATAATTTGTTCTAGACACCTTCTCTAGAACTGTATATGGACCCTGCCATCCAATTTGTAACTTATTCTGACTCCCGGGCAAAAGAAGCAGTACTTTCTCTCCCACAGCCAAATTTCTGTCTTTCGCCTTCCTGTTATAATAGGCAGCATGTTTCTTCCTGGCTTGTTTCAAATTTTCATTGGCAAGTTTCCAGCCAGTTTTTAACCGAGTGGTCAGCTCATTCACATATTGGTATGAAGATGTAATGTTTTCCTCTGCCTTTTCATCAGTCCACGTTCTTAACATAGCTACATATGGACCTTTAATTGTGTGGACCTATTTGTCCATGCACCGGTATGGTCTCTTCCACTCGAAGCTTTATAGTGATGATTTTTCCTCCCAGAATTATCATTCACAAAACGACCGCTACCAATTTTTCTTTTGGGGCTTTCTCCCCCACTTAAAATTCTTGATGAGAGATTTCCTCCCTACATCCTCTTCCTCCAGTTTGTTTAAGTCCGATTGAGGGATTGTCGGCTTATCCTGGGGTAAGACATCTTTTTGCACTCTCCGCATAGTGGCCATTGTAAAACAGTTAAGTGAAGCTTGTCCGTGAAAAGGGGCTTCCCATTCCATTTGGTCCACTTTATCAAATCTATTTATATCTGGTTTTCACATGTCGGCTCATTATTATGTCTGCCCTGTATCTTTATGGATGAACCAGCTGTCCCTGACCATGGGATCTAGTTCCAGTCTTCATACACATCAACCCCCCCAGTCCTTCCAACAAAATCACCACTTTTTCATGTAAAAATCTCCCTTGCCCTGAGTTGTATGACCAACATGACACAACCACCACGTGAAACACAAGGCTTCCATCCCCATCCTGTGCCTTCCACAACAATAAACAACTCACATAATACCTCCAAAACTACTACTCCAGGAAATCTCCATTGATTCCAACCACCTGCACCTGCAAACCCCCCCCCCACCAACCACCCCAACCCCATATATAAAATAAACACCTTCAACCCCTCAAACCACCCCCAAACCATGGGGGGGGGGGGGGGTGGTGGGTTGTGGGGTTGGCCTCTAATTGCCCACAAACACCCAAACCCCCCACCTCAATTCCCACCACAAAACACCCCCCAAAACAAATCCACCAAAACAACCACCAAAACCATTAACCCCCCCAATCATCAAAACCCGGCCCACTTAGGACCAAACCACCCTAAACCCACCCAAATCCCCACACCTAATACCCCAAAACCCCCGCCCCACAAAACACCAATCTCCCCAAACCACCAACTCCCACAATCCCCCTCCCTCCCCCAAACCCCCCCACACCCACAATCCCCCAAACCCATCACCCCCAAAATCACAAATTCCCCACCCCACACACAACTACCACACACCCCTTCCCCCCACACAAAAATCCCCCCCCCTATCCAACCCCCCCCTTATCTACAAAAACAATAACCCCCCCATTATCACAAAACCCACAATCTACTTAAACATCACACACCCACCCCAAAACCACACCCCAACATCACAAAAAAACCACCCCCCCCCTCCCCCCCCCCCCCTCACAAACCCCCCCCTCCAAAAATATTTATTAAAATCAATAACAAAAATCCCCCATAACCCCTCATCCACTCTCCCCCCCACCCCCCCTCCACCCAAAACCCCCCCA
>JAMPIV010008160.1:0-72225 GCA_024509875.1 Oreohelix idahoensis | reverse complement strand
CCCCCTTTTTGTTTATTACCAGTGTTTTGCACAGTCATCTATCATTACATCATTCAAATGAGCAATATGAAAATATTTTTTTAAGGAAGTATCATCTTTCTGACTTTGTATAAGGTTTCCTTATCAATGAGCTCCATCTGAAATAAATTGTCATCATCAGTATTCACATCATTCATTACCTTAATATCATCATTATTTTCCTGTTGATAATGATTTATATCATCATCATTATTTTCCTTTTCTACTTCATCTTCTGAAGTGATATCTTCAGTTATATCTTCAGGTAACATATCAATGACTGGTTTGTGATGATCATTGTCCATGCGAGACTGAGCTCTGGTAGTCACAGCATTTGAACATAATAAGTGTTGTCTTTCCCATATTTCAATATCTTCCTGTGTACATTCATGCAATTTAGGTATGTTTCCCATAATAATTCCAGCAATTGGATTGTCCAAGAGGCATACCAGTGTTCGTCCTGTAAAATAAGGTGTGTCCAAAAATACCTCTGCTGTGGGGTAATATTCCACAGTTCCACCAAAAGTTATGCATTTCACTTGTTTTCCTGTATAATCCACCTTATCAACCAAGGCCTTGCGCACACCAACAGTGGTTGCACCAGTGTCTCTGAGTAAAGATGCTAACTTATTATTGACAAAACCTCTGTTCAAGATCAATGAACCAGTACTTTCAAAAGATGACATGACTGGGAGAGGGTGTCCGCATAATAATCTTGGCACTCCTTGAGGCTGAAATAAAGAATTGCAATTAGTGCAGTTATCACTATTTGCTAAGTCTACACTGCATGAATTTGCATGTGCTACATTATCATTATGGTTCTGATTATTATCATGAACAATGGCATTGGTACTTTCAGTGTTTCTTGATTGTCTGGAAGTATTGTTATGATAAGATCTTTTATTTGCATTTTGATCATTTCCTCTATAAAATGATTTCTGACCTCTATTTGATTTTGGGTTATATTCTCCTTTATTTTGCCAGTTATTGGACTTAAATGAGGTTTGTGGATAACAGTTATCCTCCTGATATGAATTCCAATGTCTTTGAGGTTGGTATTTATTAAAATTGTATCTACCTCTATTTTGACTGTAATTATGTGATGGTTTAAATCTTTGATTCCTATCTATGCTGTTTGATCTATACCTAGGTGCATTGTCTTGGAATGACCTGACCGATGCAGCTGGTAATGAGTCCCTTACATTGTTTTTGCTCAATACTCTATTAGGATGTGCAACTTGATATTGACGTCCTAGGGTTTGTAATTTAGTTAGGTTCTCTGGTTTTCTTTCCTGCAGGAACGCAAGAAAATCAGAACTAATAGATGACAAAACCTTGTCTCTTAGACTCAAATCTGACAAACCCTCAAAAGTTTTTTCAGTTTTGGATAATTCAATCCATCTAGAAAAATTTAATTTAACAGCTGAAATGAATTCAGTGAAATCTTTTCCAGAATCAGGGTACAAAGATCGAAATTTCTGACGATAGCCCTCATCATCTAATTGATACCTCTGCAATAAAATCACCTTAACAGCTTCATAATCCTTTCTAGTCTGGTCATCCAAAGTGGAGACTACAGTTAATTGTTCACCAACCAATAAATTCATAAGTCTACATGTCCATGTAGATTTGTCAATCTTATATTCTTCACAATAAGTTTCGAATCTATTTAGGAAGCATGAAATGTCATCTATGGATGCATTAAATTTTGGCAAATTAATCCTTATGGCAGTAGTATGATCTTTATTTTTATCTTCACCTACCCCAGGATGCAACAGTGGTTGTTGTAATTTTAATTTTTCCAGTTCAATCTCAGCTAATCTTATAGCTTGTTGAGATTTACTCTCTTCTTGAGATCTGGCATAGGCTAATTTTTCTCTTTCAAGAGCCAACTCTTCTGATCTCCTTTTTTCCTCCAATTCTTTTTCTTGTTTGTGCAGTTCCTCTTGTCTCCTTTTTTCTGCCAATTCCTCTTTACGGAGCTCTTCTTGTCTCCTTAACTCTTCTTTATGGAGTTCTTCTTGTCTCCTTTTTTCTTCTTTATGGAGTTCTTCTCTTGCAAAGCTGGACCTTCCAAATTAAGTTCCTTCCCAATCTTCAATAAATCCTTTAATGAAGTCATGGTTGCTTATTCTTGTGTTTATCAATAATACACAATATTTTAACTTTTATATGTATGAATATGTCAGCTATATATTCAATACTTCATCCACCAATCTCAGATCAATTTATAATTGCAATAGTAGATGTATTCAGATAAACAATATGGAGTAATGAAAAAAATAGAACCACAACAAGTAAGAACAGTAAGACAGGGTTCGAGCAACTAAAGGAAATACAAATGGGAAACAAAGGAATAACTATAAAATATATATGAATTAATTTAAACTAAAGCTCTAGTACAAATAGACAAGACAAGACGCATATCACAACAATTATGACATCTATGAAATGAATGATAGTAAGATGAGAATAGACAATATTACAAACAATAATGGAACGAACTAAATAAAATATAACAATGACAGTACTTATGAGAGCAAACAATAGATAAACATGACTACACAGCTAATAAAAATGGATCTGTTAAATTCAATAGAGGCAAACTTTTATACAACCAGCAGAGTATGCTGGGTCCTCTATCTGAATCACACAGATACTGCCCTATAGAACGCTTGATTTGCTCATTCGATCTAGCTTTCGCGGTATTGAATGATCACAAACCAAGTCCCTCCATCCAGCCCGCTAGTTACAAAACTAAAAACACGTAATGAAAACACATATGGTGAAGTCAGATATCAGGCAAACAGATTGTATTCATAGCCAAGCTGTATGTAACAATAAACAGACTTATCTGTTGCCAAGAAAACAATCCCTCTTGAGACTTCGACAAGCAAGGGATGTAGTGATGATTGTAGCCTAGTATTTGGTTAGGCTTAGAATTGCTTCATGCTGACATCAAAGGACATCGATCTGGTCCATGATTTTTGATAGAATCCTTGATTCTTGGATGAAGATAGTCAGTTCCTATGACTTCTGTGTAACAATGGGTCACTTTTATAACTTAGTGACAACTTGAGGCACATTCATATTGACGGAAATCCCTTCCATTTATAAAACAGTTTGGCAGACGATGCGTGCCGCCATTTTGAAAAAATAGTCCTCGATTCGTTAGGCGCTCTTCACTTGTAAGGCATCCAATGGCTTGGCCCCCAGAAACTGGTACGGGTAATTTTAAGAATATCCATTATTTCAGGAACCGTCCTCCCGATGTCCTTTGGTAAGAGTGCATTAGACTTCAGGCTTGACACTCCTTATTACAGTGGCCTGCTGAATACCCTCCAGGGTTCTCCTTGTAGATTCCATTTCAGGAATTATAATATATATATTTAAATTTGGCCAGTCACACACAATCTCCCTGGCCCGCACCTCAGGTACTCAGTAACAAGGCCTAACTTCTTGGCACAGTTCATTACATTTAATAACACAGTACTCCACATTGAGTATGGTATGACATCGTAGCTTTTACTAGCACATGTCTCTACTGTCCTTGATTCTGATACTCTCAGTTTTAATGGAACAGTCAACTTACGTGCCCAAGAATTCCATACACACTGCTAAGACTAATCTGACATTATACTGTTAATGAAAGCATAAGGCAGTGATAGTAATCGATCTTGCAGGTGCAATATAAAGATGCCCAAAGGCAATTAACACATTCTGATAACAGGTCCTACTGGACACATTCCATGCATACTGGTCAAACGACACAAGCAGACTGCCGGTTAGAGACGCTAGCTTGTCCCAAATCAAAACTGACGTCTGCTGTCAATTCAAAGAAGGAGGCAAGACGTCACTTCCTGCAACCACGGGATACCGTGTGTAAACAATATATATCAGGAAGTGATCGAATACAAAACATGATATGATATTTACTCATATCAATATTCTTTGTCAGCAAATCCTAAGGCACAAGAATATCTAAGTTTAAGGGGTCGAAGTGGCTCCGTTCAAAATATGTATTATTCTAGGATAGTCGTGTATTTGTTTTTTGTTTTTTTAATGTTTAGAACCGCCACCTGTCCTGCCTTTTCGACTGTTCTGTCATTATAAAGTCAGGATTTCAGACGGAAAACAGTATTGTGTCATGTTTCCTAATAAGCATTAAACATGTTTTCAAAACCTTACCCTCGTATAGGTAGTGTTTTTTTATTACTGTTTATTTGAAAAAATCAGGCCTGCATGGCTTTCGCGTGTGGGATTGGCATTTCACTTGTTAATCGCGAGACGACGTGGTAGCATTGCATGCGTTCCTCCGTGCATCTCTCTCTCTCTCTCTTCTAAGCCCGTCTGTCTTTTTAGGTTAACGTAGTGTGTATAATTTAATTAATGCTAGTATTATATCTGGGTCATTAAGCAGCTTGCGTATCTCAAGGTTTTCTAAGAAACACAGTACCAGTTTTATTTTTAGAAACGCGTGTATGATGCTGTAGGCTTTTACTATCGTACGGGGAAAGCGTTTCAGTTATGCAGACGAAGTAGAAAAAGGGGATCTCTGGTTCATTCATTATGGCGTTATAAACGGAAGCGCTATTGGGAAAGCACTGGTCTTTCACCATGCTTCTTTCTTTTGTATTATTTCGTTCTACTTTACAGTTAGGGTCTAATTTATATATGGGTATTTAGAATTTCTCACGACAAATTCTCCCCACTTAAAACAGACATCATATGTCAGTCCATAATTCTATATACACATAGAGAAATTTAATATTATTTCTGGTGATTACTGTGATTCTCATCACACTGAGTCTGCTCAACGACATGTCCCGAGAATATTAGATGTTCCTCAAATTGTACGTTATGAGGAGTTGATCTATATGGTGATATCTGAGTTGTGTAGGGGATCCAATAATTTCCTCATCATTCTAGAGAAGACACTGGGCGCATTTTTCAATCCAAATGGCAATCTATTAAATTCATAGTGTCCCTCTGAGGTACTAAAAGCTAGATAAGGTCTAACCTCAGGCTTTACTGGAATCTGATAGTAGCCTTTGCTCAGATCCACCTTTGAGAAATATTTAGCTTTATTCAGCCTGGCAAACAGCTGATTTGTATCCGGCAATGGATCCACCTGACCTTCTGTGATAGCATTCAGTCTCATGTAATCTATACAGAGTCTATGTTCTCCAGAGGGTTTTCTTAAGAGCACCACACTGGAACTATACGAAGATTCACTGTGTGAAATAATTCCTTCCTTTAACAAATAGTCTATCTCTTCCTTCAAAGCTTTCTCCTTAGCAAAATGAATCGAATATGCCTTCATACATACAGGTGTGGGGTCTATCAGTTTTATATCATATTCCAATAAGTTTGTATGCCCCGGACGGTCCGTTAACACCTCTGTATGATCATCTAGAACCTGTTGCACTCTCTCCTTCTGATCTTTCGTTAAATGTGTACTGATTTTCACCTGTGTCGCTGTCTCACAGGGGTGTAATGGATATTCAAATGATGAAAATGGTTCCTTTTTCATCTCCATTGCAAAAAGACAAGGTCAACAAATGTGTCTCTTCCTGATTTTCTCTTTCCAAAAATTTCTTCAGTAGATTCACATGATATATTTTTTCTTTCCCCTTCTTATCTATCTTATAATTTGTTCTAGACACCTTCTCTAGAACTGTATATGGACCTTGCCATCCAATTTGCAACTTATTCTGGCTACCGGGTAGAAGAAGCAGTACCTTCCCTCCCACAGCCAAATCTCTGTCTTTAGCTTTCTTGTTGTAATAGGCAGCATGTTTTTTTCCTGGCTTGTCTCAAATTTTCATTGACAAGTTTCCAGCCAGTTTTTAAACGAGTGGTCAGCTCATTCACATATTGGTATGAGGATGTAATATTTTCCTCTGCCTTTTCATCAGTCCACGTTCGTAACAGAGCTTCGAGTGGACCTTTTATTGGCCTTCCAAATAATAATGTTGCCGGGGCCATACCGGTTGAACTATGGGGTACCTCCCGATAAGCAAAGAAGGCGGCGTGAAGGTACTGGTCCCATGTATCTGGTTTTTCATGTGCCAACTTTCTCAGGATCGACATCAAAGTACCATTAAATCTTTCCACTTGGCCATTTCCTTGGGGATGGTACACACTACAATGGAAGTGTTTGGCCTGAAAGATCCTGAAAACTTCTTCTGTTAGTTTCCCCTTGAACTGAAAGCCATTATCACTAAAGATTTGGTTGGGAAAGCCTAACCTTGTGAAAATTGTGAGTAATGCCTCTGCCACATGTTTAGAGTCAATGGATGACAGGGCTACCGCCTCTCCCCACATAGAACAGGTGTCCACCAGAGTCAGAATGTAGCTGTTCCTCCTCTTGGTTCGAGTGAGAGGTCCCACAATGGCCACGGCAACTCTCTCAAAGGGTGTTCCCACTATGGGCATTTCCCCTAGAGTTGCTGGTGCAGTCCAATGCTTAGGTGCTACTCGTTGGCACTCTGGACAGGATTTTACATATCTTTTGATATCTTCAGTTATCCCTGGCTAGAAATAGTGACAAGCTATACGCTGTCCTGTTGCGCTGATCCCCATATGCCCACTGAAGGGAATCGCATGCCCTAGTTCCAACACTTTAGTCCTATATGAAGTGGGAAGGACCAGCTGTCCGTGACCATTGGATTCAGATCCAGCCTTCCTATACATTAACTTGTTCTTCATATAAAATTCTCCCTTGCCTGGAGGTGTATGACATTTGGGCAATTTCTTGAAACACGGCTTGAGTGTTTTGTCCTCCGCCTGTGCCTTCCTCATCTCATCTGGATGAGTATTTATTGGATTATCCTCCTCCTTTTTAGACTGTGATCTGGTTTGCACTGTTGCCAATATCACAGGTCTCTTAAGATTCCCCAGGAAGACATATCTACACCCCAATATCAGAGGGTAGATTGGCTCATTTAACATTGCTGC
This sequence comes from Oreohelix idahoensis, assembly GCA_024509875.1. Lineage (NCBI taxonomy): Eukaryota > Metazoa > Mollusca > Gastropoda > Stylommatophora > Oreohelicidae > Oreohelix > Oreohelix idahoensis. Next base: position 65,247 of record JAMPIV010008160.1, on the reverse strand, counting down.
TTTGATTACTCCCTCCACATATCGCGTTTTTACATGTATCTTAGCGATAGGGAGTGTCATGGTCGCTACTTCCTTGGTTGCAGCTTGAATCTCCACTGTTTCTGTGGTGTATTGATCTGCTTGCACCAGGTGAGAACTCACAACTGAATCATAATCTAAACCTGTATCATATAAGCACATTATGGTGACTCCATTACAGATTACATCTTCACACACTGGGGGTGGTACGGTTCCTGTAGTTCCTCAGGTTGGACCTTTGTCCCCTTCTTCCCAGATTTCATAGCAGCAAAATTAGGAGTTTTATTCCTACAATTTTCAGTGGTATGATTGTTCATCTTACACTTTTTACACCACTTCCTGTTTTGGTTGAAAGATTTTCTTTCATCATATTTCCTTTCATCGAATTGTGGGGTTTTATTTTTATTTTCATACCGTGGCCTATCAAACTGGTGCTTACCTTTGTTCTGATCTCTATGATCAAATTTATTAAAGTTTTGTTGTGCCTTAAAATTGTCTACCTGTTTCTTTTTATTACCTGTTACCTCTGCCTGAGCTGCCTGATATCTTTCAGCAACATTTAGTAACTCACCCAGCCTCTCTGCCCCTTGTTCCATGAGAAACTTTCTCAGGTCTGGAGCCATGGACTCTCTTAGTTGTTCTATAAGGATCATTTCCTTAAGATCTTGGGTTTTCCCCAGAGCAGTCCATTTCTCCAAGTATGTCTCTAACCGTGCAGAGAACTGGTGATATGTTTCACCTGACAGTAGTTTAGCATTCCTGAACTTTTTTCTATAGAATTCTCCATTCTTTTTATATCTTAACAAAAAAGCCTGTTTTAACATGTCATAATTTTCTTGATCATCTCTGCTCATTTTGGCAAAAACATCATAAGCTGTACCACGAAGCCCTTGTGATAACCTTAAGCTCCACCTTTCTCTCTCTAACCCATACGTGATAGCTAACAGTTCATATCTATTTAGATAGCTCTCGATATCATCGTCTTTCTCAACAAAATGATCTAAATGAAAGCTCATAGCTGAGGTTGAGGCTCCCTGACTAGCAGTGGCATCGGAGGTAAAGGGACTGGCACCTTTTTCAGGAGCATGGCCCTGAAATTCCAACTCCCTTAGTCGTAACTCATGTTCCCTTTGTAATCTCTTATCTTCTGCTTCCCTCTCTGCAGCCTGTCTCCTTTCTTCTCTTTCTGTAGCTTGCCTTCTTTCCTCTGCTTCCCTTTCTGCAGCCTGTCTCTTTTCTTCTCTTCTGCCTCCAGCTTCTTCTCTTCATACTGGAGCCTTTTAATCTCTTTTTCTGCCTCCAATGCTTTAGCCTCTTTGTCAGCCTCAATCTGCAACCTCTTAATTTCTTTTTCAGCTTCTAACTTTCTTTCAGCTTCAAATTTTCTGTCTTCACGTTCAATAAATTTGTCACATTCAGTAGTGACATAGGCAATCATAACTTGCCCGTCCATTCCCAACTCTTTAGCAGCCTGCACAGCAGCAGATCGAAATTTCGCCAGGTCTGCTATTTTCTAACAGGCAAATTTATACAATGTTTAACTAAACACTTCAATTTATGACTAATTAAATTAAGGACAACCACAAGCACTGAGAGCTCAACCTTATTTATTTTCCACCCAAGGATACCTTTTTAAATTTTTATAATTCCCAGAAGTGAATTACCCCCAATATATGTAATAGGAGACGATTCAAAATCCCGCACAGGACCCCAATATATGTGGTAAGTTGGGATTATATAAATAATTATAGGGGACTTAGTGTACTGACTGAGATCAGCAGTGAAGGTATCTGTATCTAAATGAATGTAGTGTGTTACAGATGACCTTACTTTGCTACCACATTTAGACCTCAATCAGGCTTATTCTGGACTATTGTGATGACTACGTTGAATGTCTAGGGTTATGATAATGATGAAGTGTAAGTTCACAACAACCAACAAACAGATAAACACTTTTATTAAGTTCTACAACACTTTACAACACTATGACAAACACATACATTTAACACTCTAGAAGACTAGCTTAAGTAAGTCAAGTGTTAAAGTTTAAATTATGTATTAATTTCTTTCAAGAATAGATAGCCTGATCCAACTATAGAGTGAATCAGGAATCACAATCAAATTTAAACACAATGTGTATGTACAAAATTTATACAAAGGATCTTTGTCCTGACATATAAGATTATTACAATATGTGTGTAGGGTTGTGATCTATTTATGAGGTAATACTGGCTTTCGAAGCTAGGTTGTTGTTTGTCATCACGACTTCATGTGTTTGTGACTGGTGGAAATAATATTGAAGGGTCCACAGTGTCTTTATATCTGTAACACAATAACTGTCCCTCTTGATTTAATATTACAGTCACTTTTAAGGTGGGTTATATAATGTTGAGCTGCTCTGGCTGACACAATCTTATCTCATGTGTCTGCGGCAGGAAAACTGTCTCCTTTGCTCGCTTGCTTCTCAGTTATCTTGAACTACACCACTGGTCAATATCTTGGACAAGGAGTCTGCTGCCAGCCCTCTGGATCCAGCAAAACTCAGACCAGGTGCTGCTTTAATACTTCAGTACCACGGTCCCTGAAATAAGAGGTTGTACCTCCTTCTTCAGAACTAATTTATAATATATTTCCACACTGGAGTACAAGACATTACAAACACAGAGTTCAGCGCTTTAGGCCAACTGTGAGCTTCTCATGTGACAATATACACCAGTATTCCTCTCCCTAATGGTTACAACGCCTCTGCAATTACAGCATTAATTCCTTCCATACAATAGGATAGGTGTCATGTTACTATTTGGCAATCCCATATATGCCTAGGCATTTATACTCCTCTCTGACAAGCTTTTACATGGTGGAGCAATATCTAGGCTTTTCCTTCTGTTTGCTACTGAACCACACACATACAGACACAATTTATCATGTCATATTCAATTTTGATATAATATATATACATATATATGTAGGAAATATGTCTAGCTTACCACAATTCAAGGAAATATAAACAAGTACGTTGACTGGCAATTAATTCTGGCACAATTTCGATCTGCCCTATCCCAGGCTTTTATTAGAAAAATATTAGCTTGTTCTCAACGCACTGGCTTCTCACCAAAGTGATTTTCAAAACTGGCCCTGAACTGACGCTTCTAATCGCCTATATCGAACGCTCTAACCAATGAGACCCTGTTTACAAGAGTCTTTGAAAAAATGTTACCCCTTCTACACGTTTCCATTAACAACGATGATAGTAGTGGCAGTCCGACTAGTCAGGTTTCGCCTTACATATTCCTACGGCAAATCAAATCGTATCTAACTTGTTGGCCTATTTCCTCTAAACATGATCTTGTGCTGTCAGACAACCCCACTATAGTATTTTGGCTATAATTTGTTAATTACTAGATTATTTGCGTAACACATAACATATTCTTTGTCAGCAAATCCTAAGGCACAAAAATATCTAAGTTTAAGGGGTCGAAGTGGCTCCGTTCAAAATATGTATTATTCTAGGATAGTCGTGTATTTGTTTTTTTTTTAATGTTTAGAACCGCCACCTGTCCTGCCTTTTCGACTGTTCTGTCATTATAAAGTCAGGATTTCAGACGGAAAACAGTATTGTGTCATGTTTCCTAATAAGCATTAAACATGTTTTCAAAACCTAACCCTCGTATAGGTAGTGTTTTTTATTACTGTTTATTTGAAAAAATCAGGCCTGCATGGCTTTCGCGTGTGGGATTGGCATTTCACTTGTTAATCGCGAGACGACGTGGTAGCATTGCATGCGTTCCTCCGTGCATCTCTCTCTCTCTCTCTCTCTCTCTCTCTCTCTCTCTCTTCTAAGCCCGTCTGTCTTTTTAGGTTAACGTAGTGTGTATAATTTAATTAATGCTAGTATTATATCTGGGTCATTAAGCAGCTTGCGTATCTCAAGGTTTTCTAAGAAACACAGTACCAGTTTTATTTTTAGAAACGCGTGTATGATGCTGTAGGCTTTTACTATCGTACGGGGAAAGCGTTTCAGTTATGCAGACGAAGTAGAAAAAGGGGATCTCTGGTTCATTCATTATGGCGTTATAAACGGAAGCGCTAATGGGAAAGCACTGGTCTTTCACCATGCTTCTTTCTTTTGTATTATTTCGTTCTACTTTACAGTTAGGGTCTAATTTATATATGGGTATTTAGAATTTCTCACGACAATATGGTATTTCAAAATATTGTGGCTTGCGCAGATTCTGAAGAGTTCCTCTTGTTCACTCCACCTGAACTGATTTTATGCATCATTTTCCCACTTATTATTGTATCTTCTTCTGATACTTGTATCAGGTTGATGTACCTTCCCATCTTCTTTTGCCAGTCTGTCAGCCTTTTTATTGCCAGAGATATTGCAATGCGAAGGTATCCACTGAAAAACAAATTCTTGTGAATCACTGACATAGTTTGTGGAATATTACTCCTAGACCATCCAATATTATTACCATAGTTAGGAAGTAAAGGATCCGGTTATACGTCTATTGAGGCATATTGGGAATTTGGTCTTAGGCCCATATTTTCTTGACCATCGGCACAATATGGGTGATGTGGTCAGCATGATGCCGGCCGCCTTAATTTTCCCAGAGTTGCTCTGATACCCAATTCTTGGGGCTGGGTCAAACCTGGAGTAGTTGTCTGTCTACAAAATCCCACCGCAACTGGGGATCGAACCATGGACCACCGAGCTAGGAAGCCACTGCGCTACCGCGGCTCCATTACCATAGTTAGCTTTTGTAATATTATTACCGCAACTGTTATTATTATTTGGTACATTGGGAGGACCTTCTGTCATCTCACATTCAGTGCACATGGGTTACAGCGCTTACAAGATTGAAGGATTACAAGGCACATCGAATTCTAAGTATCTGAGATGGGGACATCTATATGCTGGGATTAAACAGCAACCAGAATCTCGGTGATTGTCACCCAACTATTGATGTTTAATGTTTGTGACCCACATGTCAGCCCCCAACCCTACATGGTTCTTGCAATAATAGTCCTTTCGGTACGTAGTGTCCCTCTTTTTCTTTTTTATTGTTTCTGTTCTCCTTGTTCTCGTCATTTATTTATTTTGGTTTTGGTTTAGTTGTGCCCATGATTAAGGCTTGGGAATTTAGCCCTTCTTACGAAAATGTTTTAGAACTTTGTTATTTTCATCCTTCTTGTTTGTTTGCCCTCCCATTTGCTTTATCGGTACCTTTTGCTTTTTTTTTCAAATGTCACGACTTCCTCTGTATATCCTCCAGCCCTCTGGTGGTGCCTGCTACAATGTATCAAAATATTAGGCAAGTGAAAAGGCCTGCGGAGTTTAGAGATCAACCGCAGTAACAACATGATTTAAATTTAAGCTGATATACTCTTCTATTTGGAGTTGTTCAAGGGGCACCACCTGTTTTTTGTTAGGATTTATCTTGAATTAGGTTTACATTAAGAAACCGCCTCATGTAGAGAAAGTGTTTCATGTATGCTTCTAACCATTTCCTGTAACACTAGTCAACAACCAAAATGTACCAGAAATGAAAATAGCTGATCTTAACTAATTTTGGTGTGCTGAAAACGAAAATGATATTAAAAAATGTTGATTGGCTTTAGTTTTCAAGATATATGCTACTAGTTTATTTAATTATGGTCAATTTATATATATATATGACGCAACTGTTGTGGGCGATTGCATAATTTTTTCTAATGACCAATAAAAATGTAACTAGAAGTTGATGATGCAATCCTACCTATGATTACATCACCTTTGTGTATAAATATCTTATCTCTGATAAAATTTTGCCATTAGTTAGTGCATTTGTCCTTATCAAAAGTATCGTAGTTAGAAATGCCTAGGACATGTGTGAACAGTGCTAATAATTTCTGTTATATATGTGGTGAGGTGACATTTCTATCACAAAAACGAAATATAACTAAAGTAATTAAGAAGGCGTACAGTTTGTATTTTGGCTGCAGAATAGGAGATCAAGATAAGAGCTGGGCGCAACACATATGCTGCAATACATGTGCAGCACATCTTAAACTGTGGTTGACTGGCAAAAGACAAGCTATGCCTTTGCAGTCCCAATGATTTGGAGAGAGCCCACTGATCATCTCAACAACTGTTACTTTTGCATGGTCCCTCCAATTGGGAAAGGCATATCAAAGAAGAAAAAATGGACTCTGGAATATCCAAACATCCCCTCTGCAAATCGTCCGGTACCACATGGCGATGACCTACCAGTTCCCAAAGTGCCAGAATCATTTTCAGCTGCTTCCACTGATGAAGAAGAGGACATTGGTGGTCCTGAACCATCAACCTCAAGCGACCCAGATTTTGAGCAAACTATATCCACTAAACCACACTTAATAACCCAAGGTGAACTGAATGATCTTGTAAGAGATCTGAATTTACCGAAGAACAAGGCGGAGCTCTTGGGTTCCAGATTGCAACAGTGGAATCTACTGGCAGAAGATGTTACAATTTCTGTGCATAGGAACCGCCAGAAGCCGCTTATTACATTCTTTTTCAATTAGGGTGACCTTTCTGCGTGCCACAACATTTCTGGTTTAATAGCAGCCCTCAAAATCAATTACATACCGGAAGAGTGGAGGCTTTTCATTGATTCATCCAAGACGAGTCTTAAAGCTGTTTTGTTGAATAATGGTAATGTGACCGTCAATTCCAGTTTGTCACGCAGTTCATATGAAAGAAACTTATGAAAACATTAAGCAGCTTTTGAAGTGTATAAACTACGATCGTCATCATTGGTCACTTTGCGGTGACTTAAAAGTGGTCGCTCTTTTGCTTGGACTACAGGGTGGATACACCAAGTACTGTTGCTTTCTCTGTGAGTGGGATAGCCGTGCACGAAGTGACCATTACATCAGAAGACATTGGCCAATCAGGCAGTCATTGCAGCCTGGCAGTAAGAACGCTGAGAACCCAGCACTTGTCGACACCAGCAAGATTTTGTTGCCACCCTTGCACATTAAGTTGAGTCTCATGAAAAACTTTGTCAAGGCAATGGAGAAAACAGATGAGGCTTTCAAATACCTCATCAGAAAATTTCCAAGACTGAGTGAAGCTAAAATAAGAGAGGGAGTATTTGTTGGTCCGCAAATTCGAAAACTTCTTCATGATGATGAGTTTCTTTGCGTGTTGCATGGCAAGGAAAAAGCAGCATGGCTAGCATTTAAGTCAGTGGTGGACAATTTTCTTGGAAACAACAGATCTGATAATTACAATGAAATTGTAGAAAATCTCCTTCTGAAGTATAAGAGTCTTGGCTGCAATATGTCTTTGAAAATTCATTTTCTGGATTCTCATCTGGATTTCTTTACGTCAAACTGTGGAGCGGTCAGTGATGAGCATGGTGAACGATTTCACCAGGATATTGCTGCTATGGAGACAAAGTATCAAGGCAATTGGAGCCCTTCAATGCTTGCTGATTACTGTTGGACTGTGACAAGAGACACCTCATCGATTGACTACAAGAAGCAAGCAAAGAGAGCTCGAACAGCGACTGAATAATGACGGAATGGGTTCAAATGTGCCTTTTAAAAACATGATATTACTTACTTACTTAGTCGTTCCTCTTCTACCGTGAGGTGTAGAGGTTTGGAAGAGAGAGCGCCAGACTATTCTATCAGCTGTCTTCTTCCTGGCCTGGTTCCATTCTAGTTCTCGGTATCTCAAAGATTGCCTAATGTTGTCCTCCCAGCGGACTCTGGGTCGTCCTGGAGGTCTGGATCCCTGGCTCTTTTTTTCCCATGCTTGTCGTGGTAGCCGATCTTCTCCCAATCTGCAGATATGGCCAAACCATCTTAGTTGGGACTGTTCTATTTGGGTCTGCAGCGGGTGGGATTTTAGGCCTTGACGTATCGTCTGGTTGCGGACCATGTCTCTTCTTGTTACTTCAACCACCTTCCTCAGATACCTCATTTCTGAGGTTTGGATCTGGCTTTTGTGGGTTGTATTCATTGCCCATGACTCGCATCCATATGTCAAGACTGGGACATAGGTGGAGCGGTATACAGCCATCTTCGTTTTCTTACCAACCTCTTTCTTGCTGAGGAATCCTCGATTTATGGCCTGATAAAGTCTCCCAGCCGCTGCTTTTCGAGTGGCCAACTCTTCTTTGATGCCCCCCTTTAAATAATGTTTTTATTTTTGCTATCATTTTATGTTGAAATATCAATTAATTGAGTATGTAACCACAATTTTTATAATGCTAAAGTAGAAAGACTAGCTGTTCACCCCAGAGAATTAAACAAGCATACATTATTTGTATTACTGTAATGTAAATTCATCATTAAAAAAAACCCAGAGCCAATTGGTGAATTTCATTATGATATTTGAAATCAGCATGTCAAAATCAATAAGAAATGGTATATTTAATTTCTGGTACAAATAACTTTTGAAAATTTGTTGACTAGTGTAATCTGAGCCAGTTCTGTAAATGGGCATGTCATCGGAAAAAGTTAATGTTCGTCCCAGATCTGTTGATTGAATTACAGCTGTTTTTACTGTATACAAATGTGAAAAACACAAGGGACAATGGAGAATCCCGGGGTAGTCCCGGGAAAAAGTACATTGGTTCTGATATTTATGTTCCAAGCAAAATGCAACTAATCTCTCTTTTAAGACTGTTTGCTATCCATTAAGACTGCGAAGTCCACACTGGTGTAAGCTTTCTTTAGGTCAATTGCTACAAACAGTTTCTTTTTTAACCCTGGAATCCCTCGTACACATCGTATGCAAATGTTCCAGCTTTACCCCATGTTGCTATCATGGGTCAGTATATGCAGTCACTCAAGGATAAAGTTGGCAAAACGCTGCGAGGGTTTTCCATACGTTGGCTGTTGCTGATTCCAGCTCTTTTTTAGCCTTAAAACTGTTTGATAACTTTACCTCTTCTTTGATGACTGATCTTCTGCATCCCCGTGTGTGTGCAGGGATGACACATAATTTGTAAATATAGTATCTTTCTGTTGAGGGGGTGGAGGTTATCTGGGATTATTTCCAGCACTTTAAAAATGGCTATCCTTTCAGAAGTAAATATTGAAAACCCTGTTATAATGCTGCCACTCTTGCCTATTACCCACAGTGGTATTACTACTTCTGCACCTAACCGCTTGCTGCCGATCTTGGATCCATGAGCTACAGCTACTACGGTGGCTTTGAATACTGTTTTCGGGTTAAGGGGTCTCCAAAGAAATCGTTACGTTCGGCCTACAGTTAATCTACAGCACATCTGCCCGCTCCTCCTCACACGTTATATTTTACTTGTGGGATTCTCATGCACGCAGCCAACAATGTGAAAGCCATAGTTAAGTCTGGAACTTGGGAGATTTCCCTCAAGCATTTTGTGCGTTGCTGGGTTTTTAACATGTGTCACCACAGGGAAAACTGCGATGCTGGTCCGTTTCGTACAGCTATTCGATACGTTAGAGTTGGTCCAGGCAACTCGAGAATTCGATGGTTGCCTGTTTCCAGGATGCATCACGTGCTAGGACTTTAACCTCTTGGGTATTATTATAATCCTGGAATTTGCGCGAGATCAACGTCAATTCTTGTGCATCTCAAAGCAATGGCGATAATTGTTCTGTGTCATCCAAGGTTGAAATTCTCTGTTGACAGAGAATCTATTTGGAAAGTGAAAAGGCACTAGGGAGTCCCCATGAAGATCATTAATTAAAAAAAAAAAAAAAAAAAATTAAATTATGAAGACACGACATGCTGACGCTTATGGTTTCTTCTTTATATTTCATCTCACCCTCTTAGTTGTAAAAATTTCATACCCTTTTCTCAACTTCTACGCTTGCGTCGGTTATGTCACGATGACGATGATTACCTTGAGCGAGCTCAAGAGATGCTTAGGTTTTTCGCCGACATCTTTATCCTGCAAATATTTTATGTGATGCTCTTAATCGCATCACACACGTCACTCGTCAGATGGCCCTCACTACAAAACCTTCTGCCACATCTGACAGATTCAGACTTGTTCTAACTTTCCATCCTCACTGTTTAGCGGTGAAAAACAATTCTTGTTCGACATCTGCCTATTCTCAACTCTGATACCTGTTACCAGTGAGTTGTTCCGGTATCTCCCTCTGGTGGCATATCGTATGGATATGAATTTCAAGGACTTTCTGGTACATAGCCTCGTGGTGATTACTAGCCATCCATATTTTGGTACACAGTCTTGCCACCGCCCCAGATGTCGTACGTATGCTCATGTGCTCCAGACTCAGACGTTTTCATTTCCGAAGGGCAATTTTAGTATTAGAGAGTCATTTACATGTGAATCTAGGAAATGTATTTATGTTGTTGTCTGTAAAAGATGAAACACTACCTTTACTGGTGATACTGGCAGACGTCTGGCAGATAGATCCCGCACGCACTTAAATGATATTTATCACAGGGAAGTTAAACCTGTGGCCTGTGGTATCCAGGTAACTGGTATCTGTTACTGCTTTTGTGATGACCGTACTCGCTTTTCACTAGAGAATCTCCCATTTTCAAAATTGGTTGCCTTTCTTCTGATGGTCTAAATGTCCAACATCATGTTGCTTGACTCTGTTATTCATTTGCTTTTCTCTCTTTCAGACTTCTTTATTTCATGTATCGCCTTTTCACGATCTTTCTTTTAAGAAGTTTATGTTTCGTTTCCTAGTTGTGTATTTTTAGGATGTAACTTTCATTTATTCTGGTTGACGCCATTGTGAATAGTGTTCATAGCTTTTTATTTGTTAATAATTATATATTCATGAAGGACAGCCTACAGAACCATTTGGGTTACAAACTGAAGTTTGAAAATAAGGTCTTTAGTTGCCATTTCTCTTCTTACTTGCTATGATTTTTTTTAGGTAATGATATCATCATTACCAGCCAACATAAATGAGCTTAGCAAACTGCTGGGCTCTTATGTCCCATAACTCTTACCAGCTGCAAGACGAAAAGAGAACATTTGAAGAGAGGTCACATCACGTGGGTCTTAAAATACACAATTGAAAAAAAAAACATTGTTTGCCCCGTTCATTCTAGACACAAGGTTCGTCGTCTATTCTTGTGCTCATGTTCAGACAGTGATATCAACGTGTTACATGTTGATTTGGGGCAAAGTATGCAGAAGAAGTAGTTACTACGCCTTCAAGCTAGGTTAGATGAACTGTTTAACCTCGCAAAGCTGAAGTCAAAATGGAAAATTAGAAGGATCACTATAAGGGATTTGTTGTTCGCCGATAATATTCGGAAAGGTCACAGGCCGCTTTTTCGTCTTAGAAATACCATGTTTAATTGGAGGAGTAACAATCATTAAGATGGTTTGTCGGTTCCCTCCACACCATTGGAACTGCAAAACGCATCGATCGTCCTTTTTGGTTCAACCAGCAGCGCAGATTCGCTGCACAGGATTGACAACATATGTGTGGGGCCCAACACCGGTCCTGGTCACCGATGTAACAACCAAAATAAAGGCTGTAAGCTTTATCTATCATCGGTGTAATTGGTCGCCTTTGTAATATCAAAGTTATTTGTCCGCAAATATAGCAAAAATAATCCGCACTGTTCACACATTCACGAGGCATCTTTAACGACACGTCTGCACTCACAGAATCCACAACACAAATGATGACAAGGAGGAAATGTGGTTGCAATGACTGCTACAGATTGCGTCATCCAATTGGCGCTCAAGGCTATCCGTCTCGTGGGGAATCACGCGCCAGGGCTATAGAAAAGAGAAGAACTGGGTCATTCGCGTCGGGAAGGTGAAGCCACCAGCCTACTGAACCCCCTCCTCTGGATCTTGAAAACTAGCGCTAATTCGCGATTTGTAAGTTCATTTTCGTCATCAGCATGTCAAAATTAGTTACAAATAGCTACTTTTGTCTCGGATACATTTTGGCTGTTGTCCAGTGTAATAAGTCGATGGAAAAAAAATATGCTGGGATAGGATGCGGAAGTTGCACCAGTTATTACCTTGGTATTACGCGGAAGGTCAAAGTGACAAATGTCGAAGTGCTGTCATGTGCTGGCATTCAAAACAAGTATACACTGCATATACAGCGCAGACCTTCCTGGCGTAGTAATGTCCGCTGAATGGAAGATAGTCGCATCTCCAAAGAAATTTTCTATGGTCAATTGGCCAATATCAAGGAACAGCCGTGCGACCGCAGCTGAGGTTAGCAGATGTGTACAGGAGAGACATACAGGCAGTGGACATAAAATCCAATGACTTGAGAGGGTGAAGCGCCTATCGCACCAAGTGGCGATGCTCCCTACGGATCCACCTCAGATTGAGCGAAAAGAAGCTCTCACGACAAGCAGAAGAGAAAGAAAACAGGCCGAAAGAAATACTATGTTGAAAAATAGCTGAGACCTATTATCTCAGGGGCGCATTCCTATAGTTAATTATGACTGAAGGGGGTTACTGCTACAAGAGCTGAAAACTGTTTGTGATATGGTTACCCCAGATAAACAGCTCTTGATATTTGCGGTGCTGCTCTATGAAACAAAATATGTAAACAAATTATTATTTGACTAAAAAGAGAAAACTATTAAACAAGATAGCCGACAGTACACTGAGAAAGTTCCGAAAATAGCTATGAGGCGCCCGAGTCTCAAAAGTCTGTGTTGTAGATCTGCATATTATACATGCTGAAAAATTAGTATATAAAATACAACATGATACTAAAAAAACACCCACACAAATAGATAGTTCATGCGTTTAATAATTATGTAAACAAAAAAAGGCATGAGAAAATGAGAGATCAAACATTTTCTGGAGGTGCATACTTCTTCATTTGGGGATCACACTAAAAAAACATTACGGGCACTTCCAAGGAAAGGTTTCTATTGCATTAATGAAATATCATTGATCTAAATTTAGTGTTGTATTTATAGTAAATAATCAAATTAACTGCAGAGTTCAAGATCTCAAAGTGCTTTCTTATACCGTTGAGGCAGATATACAAATTTGTGTATCTCTTACTAATGGCAAATTCTGGTTCAACTATTGGAACAACACTGATAAGGAGTTTTGGGATGTTACACACAATGTACACCACCGAAATAAGAACCACTTGTTGAACCACTCGTACATCTTTGCTTGTACGTTTGTCGATTACGTTGTTTGCATTTGTATGATCTGTTGCCTTATCTTTGTGTTGAGCATTTTGGCTCTTTGTGTCGTTGTCAAAAACCTTTACTGAACTGGCTGCTGAAGCTTGTCGGAACTTAGAAGCAGCACGAAGACTATTGGCCATAATCACGACACAAACAACTGTAATGACTTGCGTGGTAACCGGTAACACCATATCTGTTAGCGTCCATATGATTTCTTTGACGGCCTCTCTATTAGAAGAACGCCACCATGTCAGCCTAGACGTGTTGGTCAACGTGTCAAACGTGTCGGCCATTCCCATGTTAGTTAGAAACATGGAATGTAAATTAGTGATTCTAATGATAACAGAAGTGGTGTTTCTATTCACGTTAGCGAACTGCTCTTTAGCTAGGCCTAGCTAAGTTGTTAATGTAACTGCTTCATCAAATTGCACTGAAGGTCACTCAAATACCTGCCGGCAAATTTACAGTTCTGTACATTAACTAGGCGTAATGTACTAATAAACTAAATGCCCAGTGATAACGGTATGTGACGGTAATTTAGTGTGAAAAGAATTGCTTCCGTCCTGAAATAAGAAGAACACTTCACCATTATACATTTTCTAACGCTTTGGTATATTTAATTATTTAGTAATCACAAATAGAAACCAGCTAAACCTTCAGCAAAGTGAAAACGAAATAGAGTACTGCCCCCCTGATAGCCATTAGGAAATAAGAAAGCAGAAATATTTGCAAAAGAAGAAAGAAGTACAATTCCAAATGAGCACATAACCACATATGAATTGGTAAAATCATTAATCAAAAATCATTTCAAAGAAGAGTCTGATAGAGAATATGCAGAAACCAATACAACAGAAGCATACTACACCCTGCAAGGATGAAATCATGATCAAGTATATGGAGTTGAACAGGAGTAGTAGGGTATGTTGGAAACAGGTAGTATTCTGCAGGAGCGCTGCAGGAGCGCCTGCAGGAGCATGGCTTTTATATAGCAAAAATTCTGCAGGAGCGCTGCAGGGGCCAGATGGCGGACTTGAGCTAACAAGGAGAGGTTATTTGGGTCAAGATGGCGGACTTGAGCTAACAAGGGGGAGATAACAAGATGGCGGACTTGAGCTAACAACGGGGAGATAATAGGAAGAGGAGGGGCAAGATGGCGTGTTTTAGATAACAAGAAGACGATGTTAATATAAGGAAAATGTGGCAAGATGGCGGATTTGAGCTAACAAGGGGGAGATAATAGGAAGAGGAGGGACAAGATGGCGGACTTGAGATAACAAGGGGGAGATTATTTTTAGAGGTATTTTGAGATAATAGGAAGAGGTGTGTTTATATAAGGAAAATGTGGCAAGACGGTTGTTTTTTATATATTAATTTTTTTATCAAATCATATATGGGTATTATAATGGTGACATTATCAAACAGTTGTAAATAATACATATTTATATAGGTAGATGTATGTTCAAAATATACATTATCACAGGGGTACAGGCCAGACCTTGAGGGGTGTCGTCACATTGTCGTCACGTCGTAAGAAATAGAGGTGTTGTGTGTACAGACAGTTTAAATGTTGAGGGGTGAGGTGGTGACGTTGTCGGGATGTACCTGTCGTTTTATGTAAAAGTAAGAAAGGGCGTTGCGGTGTTGTTCGTATGTGTAGATGGAGGATTTGTGTGCCCGGAACCCGATATTTTTCCCACCCTGTGCCTGTTGTGTGTTGAGGACGTCTAGGAATGTGTGTTTGTCTACTTTGTTGTGGTGTTTGTTGAGTCCTTTGGTGGTGGTTTTGTCGTAGTCACCAAAACAGTGATATGTCTTGCTACAGAGGGAAACCATCCCTCTGCCTTCGTACTCTAATTTAAAAAGGCCCGGTGTCCGCTTGTCGAATAAGGTTTGTTCGCGGCATTTCTGACAAAGGGCGCGCGTTTTACCCTCGGTAGCGACGAAAACGGGTCTATGGTCGGGACATACTTCGGCGGGGAACCACTGGTGGTAGGAGGTATAAAATTCCTGTCGCAAAGCGGGCTTAACAACGTCCGCTAAGTTGAACTAAGGGCCAAGTAAAGGCTTCTGTGTCCATCGCGCTAATCTGGCCAAGTAAAGGCTGTCTTCTTCTGTGTCCGTCTCGCACAACAAAGAAAGTCTGACCTATCTACAAACTTATCTAAACAGCCTAGTCGTAACAAAAACAGTAAAATTCTAACATGCGTAATTTCGCGTATTTTTTACGGTAGACGAAAAACCCTCCTATCTGAACGGGGAGGTCCCAACATATAGCCCCGGTCTGTTTAAGTTTCTCTACCTCGAATATGTCGTCCGTCACTAACGTCATTTTCCTAAAACGGGGTGAGTTTTTTTGGTCAGAGGTACCCACGCCCATCGTGTACGAAACATCCACGTGCTTCGCCTTATTGGTTAATGTCTTGCCGTAGGCCGCGTTACCTAGCAGTTTCATGGTCTCGCTGGTAATGGCGTAGGCAGGATCAGTATCACCCTGTCGACGAGCGTTCGAAACAGTGTCCCCAAACCGTTTGAAACACGTCACGGGTGTATACTCAAGCACCTGGTAGATACAGGTGACTTCTAACCCTTTGGTCAGGTACCAGCGAAGCAGAGGTGTCGTCAGGAGAATCTTTTTGCCCACATAACTCCCAATCAACGTCCGTCTGGGGGTAGTCAGGAGTTTATGTTTTTCGGCGTATTCCCGCATGAAAGGCCCAATATCTTCCCTCGTGACGTCGACATTCTTAAAAATGGGCGTCATCTCAGAGAAATGTTCTTTTAAAGAGTCGGGGACATGGATGTCACACTCGACTAGGCCAAACAAGGTCTCGTCCAGCACCGAGGCGAGAATATTTTCTTTTGTCAGGTGGTACCGACATTTCGTGTAAGATGGTTTCTGGTTCGGGAAGGTGGCGTTCAGAAAACGACGGATTGATGGGTCGGTTTTCTTCAACGCCTGCCACTCGCATTCCCACATTTCGACAACGGTAACGTTGCAATGGCCCCGTAAATAAGAACTTGTGTCCACCGTATCTGCGTACAACTCAGCCAATGGTTTGTTGTTGACTGGGTTAACGTCACGACCGGCGGTTAGTGGACAGTTAGGGTGACCGTGGAATAGGCAACCGTGGAACTGGTAGGCGGTTCGAGAGTATTTGTCCCAACCGTCTACCCTAACGCATACATCACCCAACGCCTTCTCACGTCCGTTAAACTGGGTTTTTAAGGTCACTTTTTTTTGGTGGGAGACCCAAGCCAAATAATCGCGGCACTGCACGGTATATTTGTGGAGTTTGTGGTGCTTGAAACCATCATCCTTGTACCGTCTAACGGGAAAGTCAGTGGGCATTTTCTGCATTATCGCCCACAAATAAAGGGCGTTGGCATCAAAACCTTTAATGGCTTGAACCGTTTTGCCACCTCTAATGCGGGTTTTGCCTTGCTCGTGGAACCTGTGAAAAATAATTGACGGTCCCCCGACGATGTTTTGGCGCAAGCTATTATGCAAATCTACCTCCTGCTTCGAGCATAAAGGAAACATGACGTTGGGCGGGAGGGTTTTGAAGAGGTACTTTAACGTGACACCGGGCACGGAGATCGCATCTTTAAACATGTCTACACCTAGGCGCGCGTAAAAACTAACTTGTCGGTCTAACGCTACCAGGAAGGGGACCACGTCTTTATTGTTGTACCACGTCAGAAAGTCGCGCAACGTGGTCATGTGGTTCTCGACCCACACCTTCTGGCACTCGGCGTACTCATCCGCGGAAATGTTAGTATTTTTAAGTTTGGAAAAAAATGCCGAGTGGGGTGGTAACGTGGTTTCATCTAACTTTGCTAAATCTGTTATGTACTCGTAACAAAAATATCCTTTCGTTTCTTTAACATTGTACGCCGCGAGACATTTGCTATAGCTAAAACCGGGGGGCTAAGTAATTGACTATATCTAAAAACTTTAAGTCGCTAGTGGCAATACACATAAAATTATTGTTTCGCTTGACTAAAAATTGGAAGTCTTCCCCCATGAAATATCGGATGAGATACGGTTTGATTACGTTCACGTCGTACTTACCCGAATTGAAACCTAACACCGGTAGCTCCCCCAAATAACCCTCTAATCTAGTAAGGAGCCCGTCTGAATTACCGATCGTCTCTAAAGCCTTGAGTTGGGTGCAAACGTCGTCAAAATACGCACGCAGAATCTCATAAGAGGCCGCGGCAATTTTGAGCAGATGGTCAGCCATCGTATTGACCAACTCCTGTGGATCACCCGTTGTGATAAAACACACGGGGGCTTCAAAACCGGGGACGTTAGAAGCCACCGAACACGACAGGGGCACGTGTTTTGCTGTGTAGGTAGTGGCATTACCACTGGGCACTACAGTGTTCTCAAAAAAACACTCATAGTCAAATGAGGCGCGATACGGGAAGACGAATTTTGTGTCTACGTCTATGCCCTCCTCCATGATTAAGTCCCAAATGGTCTCTGGGGGATTATACACACCACCTCTAAATGTTTCTCTTCGCTTAGAGCCGGTACAGCGCTTTTCATGGCGCGTCATAAGCCAATACTCCTGCCACAACTTACCGCAATCGGGACACGAAAAAGAGTTACTGGCCCTATCAATATCTGCTATGTACATAAAATGGTTCTTAAACATTAACAGACGCAACGTATCTGTAAAAGTGTCGCTACCTCTAAGTTTGGGGGTCAGGTTTTCCTCGTCGTCAAATTCGAAAACGTCAATATTTATATTAAAACATTTTTCTAATTGGGGCATATCGTTTAAACTAACCCCGGGGAAATCGACGAGGGACCTAAGTCCCTGCTGTGTTTGCCACTGCTCGACTAACCGACGCGTCGGTGTTCTAACATCTTTAACGGCACCACCCCTAAAAACGGCTAGACATCTAAAAAAGCAAAAGTTATCACTGTATGGTTTGGAGTTTGAGTCGTGTTGTAGTGTATGGATGTGGTGATTGTCCATGATGAAAGAGGGAATGTCTTGTATGCAGCAGCCGATGGGAAAGTCTTGGATATGGTACAGATAGAACGATGTGGCTGGAATGGCTTCGACAAAGTATTTTGTGTTTGGTCTATTTAACTGTGCTTGTGTGACAATATCGCTGTCGTGTAACTGTGAGAGAAAAGCTTTGAAATCTGTGATGTTGTTGACTAAGTGTGGTTGATCTAAGACGACTGTGTTATTCGAGGAAGCGTGAAAGAAGCGAAGGTCATTTGTTTCTCTGTGTCTCAAGATGATGTGAAAACTGTAGTTTATTTTGAATCTTTTTGTCTGTTGTGTGAATACAGGGAGCAAAAGACGATCCCAGTCCATATTTTCTGTTGGTCTGTTGAAAAAAGTGAATGTGGACAGATATTTATGTTTATTGGAGTGTGTTTTAATTGCTTGCCAGTTGTCAATGTATATTTGTTTTATGTCATCCTGTAAGTCTTCTAAAGAGTCTTCTTCAGTAGGGAGTCGGGTTTTTTTTATATGGGTTTGAATGCTGGTCATGGGACGTTTCTTGGTCTGGCCTGTTTTTGGTGGGTGGGATGGGGTGGGGTTTGAGGAAGATGTCGCTGATGGTAGTGTCAAAGTTGTTGTTGTTCTCGTCGATGGTGTGCTCCCTGCTGCAGCAGGTGATGTCTTTGTGCCTGTTGATGATGCTGAGTCTGTGGTGGCACCTGCAGGTGATGTTTGTGGGTGCGCCGAGCTTGAGTCTGTTGTTGTGACATCTGTTGGGGCACCTGATGTTGGTGTGGGGACAGTCTGATGTTGGTGGTTTCTGTGGGCCCGTAAACTGCTGCGTCGGGTGAATTGTTTCCCACAAATGTCACAGCTAAAACCAGGCATTGAGTGGACTGTCTTTATGTGCTGTGTTAAATTGTCAAGGCGGGTAAATGTTTTGCCACAGCGGGGACACGTGAGACTGTACCCTGGTGCAGTGGTGGCCCCCGCTGAGGGGTTTGTAGCGGACGCTGTTGCAGTGGTGTTCCCCACTGAGTTGTCTATAGCGCCCGCCGTTGCAGTGGTATTCCCCACTGAGTTGTCTATAGCGCCCGCCGGTGCAGTGGTGGTCCCCACTGGGACGTTTATAGCGGCCCATGGTGCAGTGGCTTCCACTGTGGGGGATCTTGGTGCACCGGGTCCATGAAAGACCTCAATATGTTGTTGGAGTGCATCGCGACTTGTGAATATTTGAGGACACACACGATAGGGGTGTGTCGGTTCAGTATGTACTGTCCGCATATGTCTCGTTAGGTTGCTTTGACGAGTGATTGATTTGCCGCATTGGCCACAAGTGTAGGCTTGAATTGCTGACATTTCTGTGAAGTAGAAACGAAAAACCGTTACTCACACATAAAATTAAATACAAAGAAAGAGAGAAAGAAAGAGAAAGACAGAGAAAGATAGAAAGAAAGAAAACAAAGAAAGAAAGAAAGAAAGAAAGAAAAAGAAAGAAAGAAAGAAAAAGAAAGAAAGAGAAAGAAAGAAAGAAAGAAAAAGAAAGAAAGAAAAAGAAAGAAAGAAAGAAAAAGAAAGATAGAAAGAAAGAGAAAGATAGAAAGAGAGAGAGAGAGAGCAAGAGAGGAGAGAGAGAGAGAGAGAGAGAAAATAAAACACAGTGTTATTTCTTATTCTATGTGAAAGAAATTACCCAGCGCGAGCGCGGTGGCAAAGATATCGATTAAAAAATCCAGTCTGCGCGTGACGAACTGATCTGTCGTGTAAGAAATAATGGAGATATAAACTTGTTTGAAATGTAATATGTTGATTGTATTATCTCTATATTTTTACATGTATAGTACTGTTAAAAAATATGCTATGTTCTATTTAATTTCCTTTATTATGTGAAAAAAAAATACATTCCTCACGCTCGAGTTTAGTTTGTAGTATTGCACCATCTGTTGTGGCACCTGATGTTGGTGCTGTGGGGTTGAGCAATCTCACATAAATAACAACACGGATAAGTTTTAGTCTTTTTTCCTAGTACATAATCGGTTAGTCTTATCAAAAAATATGTTATGTCAAGATAGAAAATAACAATTTAGTATCTGAGTTAACATCTTAGCAGATAAAAATAACAGAGATATTTATTTATATTTAACACCTTAACACAAATAAACCTCACATAAACGACCAACTTGTCTAACAACAGGGGGGAGAAACACGGATAAGTTTAAATAGAAATATTTTAACACCCTAACACAGAACATACTTAACGAACAACTAAAACTTTTAGATGCTCTAAATAGAAATAATTTAACATCTTAACAAAACATACGAATGAAACAGAATAACTTACTTTTAGTTGTCTTGTTTTCGGAATTTCTTGATCTCAACGTCTGATTTTTTTCTTCAAAAAGACTGATCCGATCTGAGCGGTGGCTGGTTACAGAATGAGATATCTAAATCATTTCTTCCTTATATCAAAAGATTTTGAGACAAACACTAGTGTGAATACAGAAAGATTCGGATGTGTATTCATCCGCGCGCCAGGTTTAAGGAGCGATTCGGTTCGAACGTCCGTGGTACGTTCGCTGTTTAATTACAGGACATCTATGTTTATCCACCTGTTATTACTGGCAAACAGTTGCCTGTAAATTATCACGTCCCGTTAAGAAATAACTCACCAATGTTTAATTACTGTGCAGGTGTTATGAAACAGCCTGTTTCACCTGGTAATACGATACCTAAACAAACAGCACTGTTGCTCCTTCGTCGTTCCTTTGGGCACGGACAATTATTGATGAATATCGACAATTCGTTTACACAGGGAACAGCTGTTTTATAACTTGACTCGAGTTGTACCATAAGCAAACATTTGTGACATGTACCAACATAAAATTCCGAGCATTTGTTTAGCACAGATGTATCGAGAAAGAAAAGGCATTAGCCATTTTAACATCGGTTTATAAAAAATATCTAAGTAGTTTGAAATAAATTGAGACACATTTCTTCTTATCTAAACCATATATTAAAAGAGAAAGGTATTTGGCACATTTTATCAAATGTTTTCGAAACACCAATGTCCCTCTGTATATAAAAATATATATTATTTCAAAATACGGGTGTTGAATATAAAAATATATCCAGAACAAGATACAAATCATGTCTTTAAAAAAGCAAGCTTTAAAATAACTAAAAAGAGAGACAAAGAGAGAGAGAGAGCGATAGAGAGACAGAGAGAGAGAGAGAGAAAGACAGAGAGCGATAGAGAGAGAGAGATAGAGAGAGAAAGACAGAGAGAGAGAGACAGAGAGAGAAAGACAGAGAGAGATAGAGAGAGATAGAGAGACAGAGAGAGAAAGACAGAGAGAGAGGGAGAGAGAGATAGATAGAGACACAGAGAGAGAGAGACAGAGAGATAGAGAGACAGAGAGAGAAAGAGAGAGAGAGACAGAGAGAGAGAGAGAGATAGAAAGAGAGAGAGATAGAGATAGAGAGAGAGAGAAAGACAGAGAGATAGAGATAGAGAGAGAGAGACAGAGAGATAGAGAGAGAAAGACAGAGAGACATTTTTAGACTAAAACATTAAAGGAGAGAGAGAGAGAAAAACAAAAAAATAGATATTTATGCTAACTTTTAACACACGAATTTGTTTAAAAGTGTATGTTGTCGTATTCTTGACCAGTGACTCTCAATGTGATTCTCAATACATGTTGGTTGAGTTCTTACATTACTCCAGTGATTCTCAAATTCTTGATTCTCAATACATGTCGGTGTCTGGGGTTCTTACATTTTTTTATTTTATTTTCACAATGTTTTACACTTCCCAAATTCTTGATCAGTGGTTCTCAATACATGTTGGTTGAGTTCTTACATTTTTTACTCCAGTGATTCTCAATACATATCGGTGTCTGGGGTTCTTAAATTTTTTTTATTTTATTTTCACAATGTTTTACACTTCCCACCTTGTAGATCAGGGATTCTCAATTCTTACGTTACTCCAAAGGTTCTTACAATGTTTTACACTTCCCACCTTGTAGATCAGGGATTCTCAATTCTTACGTTACTCCAAAGGTTCTCACAATGTTTTACACTTCCCACCTTGTAGATCAGGGATTCTCAATTCTCACGTTACTCCAAAGGTTCTCAAATTCTTGATCAGTGGTTCTCACAATGCTTGATTGTCACATTTTTTTTATTCCCACAATGCTTGATTTTCACGTTTTTTATTCTCACAATGTTTGTGTCTTTTGATATAAAATAACTGGTTGTAAGTGAAAGTTATCATTATTAAATATGGACACGAGGTTTGTACACCCTTTTACAGCGTTAATTTCAGGCCCTAGTTCTTGTGGAAAGACTGTTTTTGTCCAGCGTTTCCTGACACATATCAAAGATATGGTCACAGTCATACCCGAAGAGATTATTTGGTGTTACGGGGAATGGCAACCTTTATACAATTCACTGACTGGTGTTCAGTTTATTGAAGGACTGCCCGATATTGAGCAGTGGACAGGTGATAAGAGACGGTTGGTAATTATCGATGACCTCATGAACGAAACAGACGAACGTGTAACTAGTTTATTTACAAAAAAGTCTCATCATAAAAATATAAGCGTATTTTATCTCGTGCAAAATTTATTTGGCAAGAACAAAGAACACAGAACCATTAGTTTGAATTCTCATTACATTGTGCTTTTCAAAAATCCACGCGATGGATCGCAGATTGTTAATCTAGCCAAACAGATGTACCCAGGCCGGATTGCGTATGTTCAGGATAGTTTTAAGGACGCGACCTCGGTTGCACACGGCTATTTGCTAATTGATCTCCGTCAAGACACACCAGATAATCTAAGGCTTCGTTCAAGAATCTTCCCAGAGGAGCAACATATTGTTTACGTACCCAAGTAACATGGGTGAAAAAGTAAAAAAACATGCTGATATGTTAAAATTTCTAGGTACAGCCAAACCACCAGTCATCAAGGCTGTTATGAAAACAGCATCACCCGAGCTGGTAGGAACACTCTGTGAATGTTGTCACAACGTTTTAAAAGGTAACGTTACACTAACCCCCAATCAGAAGAGACGTATACGTCGTTACAAAAACATCCTGCGATCCCTTACCAAGAAGAAAGTCTCGCTCAAAAGACGGAAACAATTTTTACAAACTGGAGGTTTTTTAAGTGTGCTGTTAAAACCTTTACTAACTGTACTAAAAGGTTTTTTGTAAAATGGCTAAGAAAATGATTTTGATGGATCCTCGTTTGTTAGAAAAACCTTATAGACCACCCGATGCTCTAAGAGATAACTTGGGAGAATTGGACACTCAAATGCAACTAGTCTTGGCGAGAGAAGATTTACCAATCGGTGACAAGGCTAGACTCTACCAACAAACATTACAGCGTTATTTGACTCGACTAGAACAGTACAGCCACGTACCTCTAGGTCTCGTCGATATTAAACAACCACCACAAACCAGCGAACAACCCACTGTACTTAAAGAGGAGGTCGTGGACAAAACACCTCAGTCACCACCCGTCACACCCACTAATCGAAAAAAGGTGGCTAGTAAAGTGCGAGAAACATCATCGTATTCGCTTAGAAGAAGGAAAAAGACGCCAAAGTGGGAACCATGGCCAAAGAAGTGATTTTAAAACGACATTACTACGACCCAAAACGCCCTGGATCTTATGGCGGAATCGCCCCCTTACAACGTAGTACCAAACTTAGTCGTAAGAAAATTGAAGAGTGGTTAGGTCATCAAGACACCTACACCCTACATAAACCGGTGCGCAGAAAATTTAAACGACGTACGACCATTGCAGGTGGTATCGATCAACAGTTCCAGGCTGATTTAATTGACTTGCGTGGTTTAAAGAGATTCAACGATGGGTATTCGTATCTAGTAACGTGTATCGATGTATTTAGTAAATTTGCTTGGGCTGTTCCTCTGAAAAGCAAGACTGGGCCAGCGTTAGTAGCAGCGGTAAAGACAATTTTTAACAATCGCAAACCGATAAATTTTCAAACAGACAAAGGCAGTGAGTTTGTCAACAAAACATTCTTAAAGTTTCTTAAAAACGAAAAGGTCTATTTCTTCACTACGGAGAATGAGGATACCAAAGCAGCTATCGTCGAACGGTTTAATCGAACCCTCAAAGAAAAAACGTGGCGTTACTTTACCAAAACCAACAGTCTTCGCTACGTCGACGTGATACAACAACTGGTCCACAACTACAACAATTCGTATCATCGGAGTATTAAGATGGCGCCGGTGGAAGTTACCCCGAGCAATCAAGAAGAAGTGTGGCGTACTTTGTATTCGACCCCTGACGTCGTCGGTAGAAAAGTCTATTTTAAACCTGGTGATCGCGTGCGGATCGCCCAAGCCAGACAAACTTTTAAAAAGGGTTATACGCCGGTGTGGACAGAAGAGTTGTTTACGATCAGCTGACTAAACCAAACAAGACCGGTTACGTACATCCTTAAAGATGATTCGGGTGAGGACTTGAAAGGTTCTTTTTACCAAGAAGAGCTGCAACGAGTCGGCGACAAGATAGTTTATCGAATCGAGTCCATTTGGGAGGAACGCCGTGGTGGCAGGGGTGTAAAAGAATATTTAGTCAAATGGTTCGGTTATAACTCGTCATTCAACAGCTGGATTTCGTCCAAACAACTAGCGAGATATCGAGACTGATGGATATTGAAGAAGACGTGAGCACCCCAGTTTTGAGGCCACCCCCTCCCAAGACCGCGAGAACATCGTTCTGGCCTTTTTTTGGGAAACTAGTCCCGCGACTAGAGATCGTTTTCATCTGTCAAATGATCGTTATATATGTCGTCATCGGTGTCTCATTATTCAATCTGAGTCGGAGCAACGCAAAGGGACCAGACGGCAAGTTTTGGATCGCTTTAATGAGCAGTTGTTTGGGTTACATGTTACCTAACCCCAAGATAGGATGAGTTTTTACGTGACTTTACCCAGCAATGCCTCGATGAAAATATACCCAAACAATAACGCCGGTCACTTTTTCGTCAAATTGCCACAGACTATAGACTTGACTTCACGTTACGAGGTTGGTTTGGTTGAGATTCAATTTCCCAAAAGTTATTTTAACGTGCTAGAGGATGATGTATGGGTACATTATTTTCCCAACAAAGAAGATGAGTCTATACTACTCACGTTACCAGCTGGTCTATACACGTCACCCGACACGCTGATCGACGAGTTGAATCGTTTGCTTTTAGCCACGGATGTGGATGAAAAAGCCCGAGTTAGATTCCATTTTAACAATAATAAGGCCACCTTGAATCTGTATGATCCGGAGGTTGAAGTTAGAATTAGCGAGACGTTGAAACACATGTTAGGTTTTCCTGCCTCGCTCGCCACAGACATTGACCCAATACTACGAGGTGAGACTGAAGTGCAAATGGATAGCGACATGAAAAATGTATACGTGTACTGCGATCTCGTAGCGGCAAGACCGGTTGGAGATGCCTCTGTCCCTTTGTTACGGATTGTGCCTATTTTGGATAGGACTACCGCTTCTGTTTTCAGGATTTACGACAAACCCCACTACGCACCCCTGAGCCGTTTTTCGTTTGACGCGGTGGAAATCCTTTTAACTAACGATCAGGGTAAGACTATCCCATTCACTAGCGGAGCTTCGGTGTTGACACTACACTTCCGAACTCACAGACGGTTTGATTTTGACTAGAAACATAATGGTGAGACACGTACCCATCCGACGAAACCCCAAGATGTATGAGGAGTTTTACTGCAACCAAGCTGGCCATGGGATGCCAGTGTTTATCGGAGGCAGAAGTCAAAAAGGACATGGTTTGGGTAGTTTTTTCGGCGGGCTCGGTCGTATGGTTCTCCCGTGGTTAAAAACTGGAGGCAAAGCTTTACTCAGAGAAGGGCTTGGGACCGGTCTGCAGGTCGCGAGCGATGCGTTAGCCGGCTGAAATGTTGGCGAGGCATTTCGTGAACGAGCAAAAGAATCTGGTCAACGTTTATTACAGGGAGCGGTTGAACACCTCACCACTAACCAATCGGGTAGCGGACTTAGAAGAAGGAAAAGAAAAACGAGAGCTGCCCCACCTGGCGAACCGAAACGCATAAAACGCCGTAACCGAGCTCGACCTTCTCATTCTCACCAGAAGAAGCGAAGGTACTCTGATATATTTGAATGATGGCGCTTATTCACCCCAGCTCGTGCGAGTGTCCTCACAGTGGTCTAGATTTGTTTAGCGTACCACCAACGCAGACAGCCGTAGAAGAGGGACAATTTGTGGAGATACATCCGTTGGTCGCCTTAGCCCCCGGAGCCCCGGTGGAATTTGTAATTTCGGGAAACGGTGAGGAATATCTAGACTTGTTTAATACTTTTCTACACGTGCGCGCCAAAGTTACGTTAGCTAATGGCGGTGCATTACCCGCTGACGCAGAGGGGGCACCGATCAACTATTACCTGCACAGTTTATTCTCCCAAGTCGACGTTTCACTGAACGATACGCTGATTACACCCAGCGAGAACACCTACCCTTATAGAGCTTACATCGAAGCCACGTTGAATTACGGGGAGGAACCCAAACGAGGTCATCTGACATCGGCTCTGTTTTACAAAGACACGCCAAATTTTATTACGGACACAATTGGTGACAGTAACAACGGTTTAAGACTGCGTCGACATATAGCGGCTGGTTCTCAGGAGATTGATATGATGGGTCGTTTACATTCAGATATCTTTGCTCAAGATCGTTACCTGTTAAATGGTGTGACAGTTAAAGTAAAACTCACCCCGTCTAAAGATGCCTTCAACGTGATGGGACACGACCCCACCGCTGGATATAAATCTATTATAACTTATGTGGCCTTGGTTGTCCGGAAAGCTAAATTAAATCCCGCCGTCTCGCTAGCCCACGAGAAAGCCTTGGTGCGAGGTAATGCCAAGTACCCCTTGAAACGAGTTGTGCTAAAAACTTTCTCTATCCCTAGAGGTATGCTATCGCACATGCAGGATAATCTGTTTCTCAGTCAAACACCTACACGGATCGTGATTGGACTAGTCACTTCGTCAGCTTTTAACGGGTCGTACACGGCTAATCCGTTCAATTTCGCTACCTTTGGTCTGATATATTTGAACGTCAGCGCGGACGGCAGAACCATCAGTGGCAAGCCTTTGTCCATGGATTATGAACACAACCAGTACGTGAGAGCCTTCTTTGCGACGAATTTAGCTATGGGACTGGTTGGTAAAGACGCCGGCAACGACCTCGAGTATAGACATTTTAAGCACGGTTACGCCTTATACGCCTTTGACCTCACCCCCAGTCTACTAGACGGTGACCAGTTTGAGATGGTCAAGTCGGGCCCAGTCTCAGTAGAACTTAAATTCGCCGAGGTCACACCCGAACCATTACAGGTTCTCGTCTACGCCGAGCAAGACTCGATCTTGGAGATCTCGAAATCGCGCCAAGTTTTAACAGACTACACCACTTAAACAATGAATACAAACGAGATACGCACCATCCTCCTGTCAGACATATTTGTTAAACGAACTGGGCTCATTAAAGTGTTAGCTCGTGACCAATTACCTCTACGCATCGATCCTACCAAGACGGCTGCTTTCGTCATCAACACTGACCCTAGCTATCGCCCTGGTGACCACTGGGTCGCCCTATATTATAATGGACTTGGTACTTTTGAATATTTTGATTCTTTTGGCCTACCACCTACACACTCGGACTTGATTAATTTTATAGCCAGAAACTCTACTCGACCTGTTAACTACAACGCCAGACATTTACAAGATGTAGTCACTAACGTTTGCGGGCTCTACGCCATTTATTTCATCTTGATCAAAACACGAGGTGGCACTATGCAGCGGGTCCTACTACCATTTTCGGCTAGACAACACGCCAACGATCGATTAATTACACGCTTAGTCAGACCCTGGCTAGTGAAACTCAACACCACTTTGATAAACAAGAGACGAAATCAATAGACAGGTGTATTTTTTCCCTCACGACAATACAGCCATGTGTCATTGTTCCCACGCAATACATCGACGAATCACGTCCTGCCTAACACACGCTCGATGTTCGACGAATCAAATCCTAGCTAGGGCACGCTAAAAAAACCCAGATTATACGATATAAACGGACGACACTTTATTAACACACTAGATACATCTCGTTGAAAATGACTGCTCCCACCAACTGGGTCTACATCAAGAGAAGTGATGAAATGCTTAAACCTTTGGCTAGTGGTCTGAAGGCTGCATCTAAGTGTTTACCGAGGCCAACCTTTACTGCACGTGCGAAAATATTTTGGTGAATCCTACCTCAAATTTCCGACCAAACATGGCATTACGTTAACTCGACCCGAGTTTGAACATTTCTTAACGTTAAAGAACGAAATCCTCGCCGAATTTGACCGATTACAGCCACCAAGCACGGATACCTATCCTACTAACACTACTATGTTTGATCAGTACATCAATTCCAGCTGTTACCAACCAATAGAACCGAGTTGGTGTCCTACCACAGACCTGGCCGATGTCCTACCCCCGAAGAAGCCTTCCACTAACCTGTTTGACGAAATCATGAACTCTAAATCCCCGATATCCCCAGAACCTAGTTGGTTTCCTACCACAGACCTACCCGATGTCCCTAATCCACCACAGAAGAAGAAGAAACCTACCAAGCGACTGAGAGTTGTCCTTTAGTATTTGAAAAAATAAAAACTATATTAACTAAAACGCTTTTTTGTTACCTATATATCGTCTAATTGTTTGTCTAAATGTTTGTCTAACTATTCGTATAACTGTTTGTATAACTATTTGTCTAAATGTATATGTATATATCGTCTTCTTGTTATCTTCCTATTATCTAAAAGTCTAAATGTTGTTTGTCTAACACTACCTAAATTGGCTATAATATATAAAAAACAACCATCTTGCAACATTTTCCTTATATAAACATCCTCTTCTTGTTATCTCAAATCCGCCATCTTGTCCCAAATAATCTCCCCCTTTTTAGCTCAAATCCGCCATCTTGTCCCTCCTCTTCATATTATCTCCCCCTTGTTAGCTCAAATCCGCCATCTTGCCACATTTTCCTTATATTAACATCATCTTCTTGTTATCTAAAACACGCCATCTTGCCCCTCCTCTTCCTATTATCTCCCCCTTGTTAGCTCAAGTCCGCCATCTTGACCCAAATAACCTCCCCTTGTTAGCTCAAGTCCGCCATCTTGCCCCTGCAGCGCTCCTGCAGAATTTTTGCTATATAAAAGTCATGCTCCTGCAGGTGCTCCTGCAGCGCTCCTGTAGAATACTACCTGTTTCCAACATACACTACTACTAACAGGGTATCCCAGGCACAAAACAAAATCCAATGGTTTGTGCAAGATCCTAAAATCAACATCAACAATACGTGTTAATGTTTAGAGTGAGAACCAATGACAAGACTCACATACCATTTATACAAGAAATAAAAATTCGGCGAGACGAACATGTGACCAGTAGAAAGACGAGGAAGAAGTAAAACAGGTACTCGGAGACTGGCGATTCAACTGATAGAATGGCCTTCATTAATTTAAGAATGGCCTTCATTAATTTATGTGAGAGATCACTGTATGGGCGATATCAAAGCCTAAGACTTTAGAAGGGATGTCCACATATCACGTCACACAATTTTCGACCTTGTTTACCTCCCCAACCTTTGACCCCTTGTCACATTTCGTCACTAACCTCAGGCCCCCACCCCAATTTTACGTGATGCCACAAATCTTGTAAATCCCCCCCCCCCCCCTTTTTTTTTTTCTTCTCTCCACATTCCATTAGTAATACTGAGAAGAAACAATTTACTCGAACGTAAATTAGTTAACTAGTTATTATCATCATCCTCATCACCATCATGGTCTCCATCATCGTCATCACTATCATCACCTTTCAGCTCGCTAAGGAGCATATGCTTTATGCTGACGTCTTCCTGTCCTGTGCCATCAGCTCAGTGTCTTATCCATATCGTCTTCATCTCCTTCATGTCTTTCACCAGTTTCCTTCTCCATGTCTTCCTTGGTTCTCGTCTGCCTCTCGTATCCAGGGTATTCCAGAACCATAACTGCCTGGGACAGCTATCAGCAGTTTAGCTCAACATGTGTCCTATCCTCAACACGTGTCCTATCCTCAACATGTGTCCTATCCTCAACATGTGTCCTATCCTCAACATGTGTCCTATCCTCAACATGTGTCCTATCCTCAACATGTGTCCTATCCTCAACATGTGTCCTATCCTCAACATGTGTCCTATCCTCTACATGTGTCCTATCCTCAACATGTGTCCTATCCTCAACATGTGTCCTATCCTCAACATGTGTCCTATCCTCTACATGTGTCCTATCCTCAACATGTGTCCTATCCTCTACATGTGTCCTATCCTCAACATGTGTCCTATCCTCTACATGTGTCCTATCCTCAACATGTGTCCTATCCTCAACATGTGTCCTATCCTCAACATGTGTCCTATCCTCTACATGTGTCCTATCCTCAACATGTGTCCTATCCTCAACATGTGTCCTATCCTCTACATGTGTCCTATCCTCAACATGTGTCCTATTTTCAACATGTGTCCTATCCTCTACATGTGTCCTATCCTCAACATGTGTCCTATCCTCTACATGTGTCCTATCCTCAACATGTGTCCTATCCTCAACATGTGTCCTATCCTCAACATGTGTCCTATCCTCTACATGTGTCCTATCCTCAACATGTGTCCTATCCTCAACATGTGTCCTATCCTCTACATGTGTCCTATCCTCAACATGTGTCCTATTTTCAACATGTGTCCTATCCTCAACATGTGTCCTATCCTCAATATGTGTCCTATCCTCAACATGTGTCCTATCCATCTCCAGCATCGTCTTCTCATGTCTTGTTCTTCTGTCACGTGTCTGGTTCTTCTGTCACGTGTCTGGTTCTTCTGTCACGTGTCTAGTTCGTGTAATCAGTTTCACATTAGTGATCTTGTCATACCAATACAATCCTTGTATTTTAGGCAAGCACCTATTTATTAGAGCGTCCATGGTTAGAGCACAGGCCTTTTGCGGAAAAAAGGTAACGGGTTGGAAGCACAGTGGCATCACGATTAAGTCCACCAGCTGTAAGTGGATACCTGACTCTGCTCTAGGGGTAGGAAAGGCAACAAATAAAATTGGAATTGGTTAACCCACCTTTCGAAGCTCGATCTGGTATTGTGAAGTTTCTTACACTTCATTCATCTACGGCTGCATCTGCTCTGAGACTACATTTTTGCCCATTTATGAAACGCTCATGCTTTTTCGTTGTTGTTGTTGTCCTCCTCCAATGTTCAGCAGCATACACCAGATCTGATTTGAAATTTGAATTGAAAATTCTGACATTTTGTTGGACTTGACTTCTTGTGATCTTCATATAGTTTCCAATTCAATGAAAACTCCTGTAGCCTTCTGTATGCTTATTTTGATATCATTATCTATTCTTCCAACTCTCTATATTGCTGCCAAGGTGTATCTGTGATTCTACATCATGCAGTGGTTTTTCTTTCAGTACAGTTGTGCTATCGTTTCCTGCTTTAATTCTCTTTGTCTTTGTCTTCTCCCAGTGTATTTTCACACCCACTAGCTGTGATTTCTCGTCGAGTATTTGTATTTCGTCTTGCATCTGACTACGATTATGTACATAAGAACCAGTTCATTGGTAAAATTGTTAACTAGTACAGAGAAAATAATTTTTAAAGTAAAAGTGTTTATTTAATTAATCAGGCTTTTACAAAGAACGTGCTCCACGATATAAAATAGAGAGTTCAAAGATTTTCCTTTTCACGCATGCCTCCCAGCACGAGACAAGACCCAACCTTAGCCATACCAACATAAATCCAATTGCTTTTTATCCCCTCAACCGAGACACACACGCACACACATTCAAACACTAAACGTCTTTGATCACATCAGGCTGTTGTCGCGATAATGATAACTTGGTTTCTTTTTAAATTTAATTTTACGCAAGACAGTTTATTTAGTCTTCATTTTTTTTTTTTAAGATGTGTGTTACATTATTTAAAAAATAAATAAATAATTAAAAGCGATTTCAACCAACTATAGGTTAAAACAATTATCCGATATTTCAGTTGACATAATAATATTAATATACGTCGTCCACGATGGAGTTGCGGATGAAAGTTAAGTATTGTGAATAACAGTTAACAATTGCGGATAACAGTAAAAACATCATTTCTGAAAGAAACGAGTGTGACTTGAATATTTTTCTGGAACGTCACATTTTTCCAAACCTACCCCTCCGCATATCGTCATACAACGTCTCACAATTTAGACCCCCTTCACCCCTCACTGTGTGATGTCATTTGTGGACGGCCCGTAAGGGAAACAGAGGAAGTTACATGAGAGCGAAATATGACCAAGAAGGATACGTACTTCTGGAAATCAAGGTAGATACTGTAATCAAGTAACGGGAATCAGGTTTAACTCGAGCAAAGTAAATGTTCCTGGATATATGCTCGTATCTAAATTAGTACAGAAATATACAAGTGCGACCAACAGCCCAACAGAAGTTCAGAATATGAACCAATAAACAAATGCCACTGAATGCAAAAAAATGTAGAGAACCCCTAGTTTAGATGACTATACAATATCTGAAACAAAATGTACTGCTTCTGCAGAAGTGTAGATGTTCGAACCTGACACACTTCTCTCCAGAAATTGTAAAGTAGCTAAACAGTAAAGATCCGAGCCACATCAGTTGATAGTGCTCAAAATAGGATTTATAATAACTTTTCTTATGATTTATTAAGCAACGATATTTGTGTGATATTTTCGAGACGATAAAAATTGAAATACTAACATTTGTATTGACAAAATCTAATACTACATAAGCGCGACTATCACGTGTCTTTTATAATAACATAAATGTTAACATTTAGGTTGATTTAGCCTCTGGATATATGTCAGACAACAAAGCGGGTTACATTTTCTATGTGTTGCGATGTTTATAGTCATAAAAGCTGATCAAGAAGGACAGTAATGTTATGTAAATGCTGTATTACAGCAGCGACCAAAGAAAATCTATGACGTAAACATTGATTATTCGAAAATGAGAGGTTTTCACCGAGATTTCACTTTGGGATCTGAAATATTGTTGCCAAATTTTCCTTGTGCAATCTTTACATTAAAAAGGGCAAATAATTGCGTCAATAATGATTTATCATTCCAGAATCTAAATGAGTGTTATTGTTTATGTTTTATATAACCTCGTGTGAGTTAAGGGATCTATGATGTCACGATGAGTATAACAACTGCTCTCGAGGCGTGTCGTTAAAGACGGCTAATATGGCATTGCGCGTGGGGCAAGCAAACCGTTACAGAAGCCACGGCAGCACTTGAAAGGTTTGACGAAGGCATTTTGCAATAGGACAAGCTACAGTTCTGGCTCCATGATTTTTGATGAGCGTTATGAAAGAATTGTGGTGATAATGATGACAGAGAAATATAAAAATATGTGTTCCGATGAGAAGAAAAACTGCAAATGGATTTGAACACACTTTTTTATATCGTGATGCACGTTGTCACCTCATTCATCGTTATATTTTCATGCATATACAACTGTATATATCTCATTACTGGTTGTTTTGTAACTGAAATATACTGTGGAAGGAATTTGTCCTACAAACCTTTCCTAAGATGAAGTATTAAGGAACGGTTTTTAGATATAGGGTTCAGGTGCAAATACTGAATGAGCAGCCATGTACTAAAACAGATGACTGTGATTGAAGGCACAATGAGGTTGTTGTGAAGAGGGGTAAAATATTTGAATGGCTTCATTACGCAGCGGTCAAGTAGACTGAGCTGTCTAAACTACTCTGCTCTCCACTGCGTTGTGGGTTAGACTTCTATTTCGGCAAATGTTCAAGATCCAGCCGTAAAGAAGCAATAACAGCAAAAGGAACCAACAGCAGCATTATCCTTTGTATAGCTATTGGGGAAAACAGGTTCATGGTGGAAAAAACACCGTGTATGAAGAGAAAGATGTGATTTGAGGATATGGCGGTAGAAAAATTAACGGCATGAAAGAAAGTGTTACCATCATAGTTACCACCTGGTTTATACAACATCTACACGCTTCGGAGATGAAAACGATGAGATAAAAATGTTATATTTCAACTTTTATAACACATAAGGAAGAGAAACCCGAGGCCTGTAAACAGTAAATTAATATGAGACAAACATAAAGGTATGTTTTCAGGCACTCGTAGGAAATACAGAAGTAGAACACTAGACAACAGAAAAACAACAGACATGAGTGGCTTACATTTCAACTACGTATAATATAAAAAGAGATTCATTAACAGTTTGAAATACGTGAACGAAAGGTACAAGAGAAAATTGTGATAGTAACCATTTTCCAGCGAGAGAAATCCTTTAAGATAAAACCGACGAACGTAAAATGGGCATCAGAATTATCAAGCTAGATTTAGCTTCACATAAATCACATAAGGAAGTGACAAATTGATATGATATTATCACACATAATAGATATGTCATAAGAAAAATGGACATATCGGTGAGAGCAATCAGACGGAAAAGGTAAAGGAATTTATAAACCTCTCTTCAAATGAAACATTACTAGTAATAAAGCGAACTGGAAAGAAGATCTGGCTGGCAGTTGACATTTTACAATTAACGGCAAAAGAAAAATGAAAACGCCAGAAAAAGCCAGAAAAAACATCATTAAAATAAACAGATACATAGTAGAAAAACGAAACTTGGCTAAATAAAAAATCCAGGAAGCTTGGAGTTCTGCACAGTAGATACAAAATACGTTTCGAGGAAATACTTGATTTAAAAGAAGGGAAGAACACAAACATCGACTGACTACGCTAAATCAACGCAATAAATAATTTATGGATCAGGAGGATGTAATAGACAGATGTACTCAATACACACATGAAGCCTATGTTAACGAAAGACTAAGATTAAATATTCAAGACAAATGTTAAGGACCACCTGTATGTAATGCAGACGTTTCAGTCAGAACATGGATGGACGCCATTAGAAGACCATATAGTGTGATGTTTTAAAACAGAGGTAAAAGCAGTCTATAGCATATACTGCCATAAGGGAGTAAAGTATTAGATACTTGATCATGCTAGGTCCAGCGTTTTTTTTAATGAGGTGCGGTGAATAGTACCCTTCATCGCTACCTTTGCCTTCCATAACTCAAGAGACAGGTGCCCATATACAACAACATAAACTCTTGAATTACATTTAAAACAATAAATACATTAAGGATGATCAACTAGCAATCATTTCTGAGACTGTGACAATTAAATAAGAGCCGAAGTAAACTTTATTAGCCACAAAACCAAAATACTGTTAAGTATTACTAAAAAGAGTAGCAAGCATCTAGGGCCGGATTAAGTTAAGAATGGCCTCTAGGCCTGTTTGTGTTATCCCCCCCCCCCCTTTTTTTTCTTCACTTAACAGGCAATAATTTACTAGTATTATTAATGTTATCATTTTGGCGGGGCGCATTATGTCTTTTAAGCTATTTTTTAAACTGTCTATTTAGAACGTTAAGAATGCGATTGCAAAGTGCAAACATTTTCTTTTTGTGCATAAATCTATGAATTTCTTGCTATTTTAACTCAGAAATTTATAAATTACACAATAAAATGGTATGGAATCAGTTTTACAAATTAACGGTACACAGGAAGCACTGGACGTTTCAGGTCTCACCCTTCGTCAGCCACAGCTACTAACAAGTGACAAGAACAAGAATTATAGACAGGTCAAAGAGAAATATTACAAATACATAAGAGGATGAGAAACACAGACAAAAAGAGCAATACAAGCAGATGAAAAAGTAAACTACACAAGTAATGAACAAAAAAAGAACAATAATAACACAAGATAAATGCAAAACCAGAAAGAAGGAAATATCAAAACAGGAAATGTGATACAAGTCCTTATAGAAGTAGCACCATCCGTGGAATAAAACAGTGTTGAATTGCAGTATTGTCCAAAAACCATTTATTGACATATGTTTTAACTTATGTACGGTCCCCCAAGAGCTCCGGGCTCTTAGGCTTCGGCCTATTTAACTTAAAGGATAATCCAGTCCTTCAAGTATCATAAAATTAGTAAATGGTTAGGAGTAGAGCGGATTTCTAAAAGAGCCCAGACATTGCCATATAGAGACAGTCTCTTCTATTTATATACTTTGTTTTCAGCACTTTACTTAGTTAATCAGCACCTTAAAACAACAGAAAGTTCAATAAATGAGAGTAATCAGAAGTGGCAAAAAATAAAACACCTGAAATTGCAAGCAGATAAAACAGTGTAAGGCAATTATTTGTACAGTTACTTGAACTATTTTATCATTGGAAATATGGGATGCGTCGAAAACACGCAAGAATCTGTGGTCATGAGGTACCATGCATGTCTTCAGTGCATGAGGGAGGCAGTTTGACTTTACACCAGGGTTTTGTAGAAAATAAACCAGCAACCGTGTTGTGTGATACTGGTTGTGCCACTTTTGAGTTACGAAGATCATTTGTGGATACAATATGCTTTACTGGGAAAACAGTTAAATGCATAACATTTAAGGGGTTGTACTACAGTGAAAACTAACTTTTGTTCTAATAACATTTTCAAACTTTTTATGTGCTCAATAGACACAGTGTATGTCCATGAACCAAATTCTACAGTTTATTTTGTTAAAAAACATGTGGTTACCATGGTAACCAAAAAAAACATCCGCCATATTGGATTTTCACAAATTTTCGAGGGCTAAAAACTTATGTTTCCCATTGACCAAACTTTACCAAATTGGACACACATGTTGTGACTGACAAATAAAACAATTTATCAAGGGATTTTTGTGATAAGTTTAAAATTCTATTTTTAATGATTTTTATAAAAAAAATACACTATATTTGTATGAAAAACAATGAAAAAAAAATATTTTAAAAAATATATCAAAGCAAATTACCAAAATTTCAAAAAAGCCCCAGTCAATTTAAAGGTATATATGTGTCCTACATGCATGCCAAATTTCAGACTGATCTATTAGATAGTTTGTAAAAAATAACATTTTTTGTTAATAAAATGTTAGTTTTGAGAAAAATGCATTTTAGTCACCGAATGACTTGTCTTGTCCAATATACACCATTCTGGGGGGCTGAATGTGTTTAAAATTGTCCAGCACTATATGCTGCACCTCCTTCAGCTTCCTTTAAAATTCTATTTTTAATGATTTAAAAAAGAAATATACTTTATTTGTATGAAAAAAAGGAAAAAAAATATTTAAAAAAATATAGCAAAGCAAATTACCAAAATATCAAAAAAGCATGTGACAATTTAAAGGTATATATGTGTACTACATGCATGCCAAATTTCACATTGATCTATTAGTTAGTTTGTTAGTAATACAATTTTTGGTTAATAAAATGTTAGTTTTAAGAAAAATGCATTTTACTCACCGAGTGCCTTGTCTTGTCCAATATACTCCATTCTGGGGGGGGGGGGGGGGGGGGGGGGGGGGGGGGGGGGGGGGGGGGGGGGGGGGGGGCTGAATATTTTTAAAATTCTCCAGGACTATATGCTGCACCTCCTTCAGCTTCCTGCATCTCCACCTCTCGCCTTTGTCTTGCTTCTTGCCTAATTTTTCTTCTTTTTACAAGTTTGTCAGCCTCATGTTTCTGGCTGTTGGCCAGACGTTTCCTCAGTCGCACCTGTCCAAGGCGTATTGAGTTTGTTCCAGATGCTTGACCACACAGCCTTTTTATTTCTGCACTGGCTGATGGACCAAAGTTGAACTCTCCAACGGCCACAAGGACACTGAATTTGGCTTTTTGTAATGACACAAATTTCCGCTTGCTGCAACGACTCCATATAACATTGTGTAGGCTTTCATTTGCATTTTGTGTTGCACCTAGCTGACACCGCTTCAGCAAATGCTGATCAGTAAGACGCTCATAAATAGGGGCTAAGTGCTTATGGAGCAGGTTGTAGTCTAGCGGAGTGTGAACCTTGGTCTCGTGTGGTCCAGCAGCTTCTCCTTTGGCAATGGAAGCCTGATAGAAACATCAGGAGTCTTTGCCTGGCGGACACAAATTATGTTGGGGTTTGTTGTTTGTCGAATACCCATGGTAGAGAGAAGCCATGATGGCTTGTTTCATCTCTGGGGTTGTACTATGCTTGCGGATGGCCCTGGTGTAGTAAATACACAATTTTAGTATTGCATTTTGGGTTAGACGACCACGGCCATTTCCCCCAAGGGTGACTTTTTGTTTCCTGCAGTCAGTAATCAGTGTCCTCAGTGCAGTGCCTAATCGCTTTGCAACATGGTTGACGCACTCTTCTTTGGTTATGTCAACTTGTGGTCCATACGGTTTGATGTCGCAGAGTCTGTTGTAGGCCTTGGAATCGCCATCTGATAGCAAAACAGTGTAGCGTAGCTTGTGATTTGCCACTGAACGAAGAAAGAGAACTTCACAGGCTTTTACCTCCATCATTCCGGCTGGCCCTTCGTAATTACGGCAGCAGTCCTTCTGATGCTCTGCTTTCCATTTTTCAAATTTGTCAGGCTGATTTTTCAGTTGCCACTGTCCAGTAGTCTCACAGGTGTGACAGAAGGAAGACATAACATGCGTATCGATGACCATGCCAGTCAAGATGTCAGTAACACTGCCAACACCTATCAGTGACTTATGACCTCTAGTTAGCCATGTTGCATCAAAGCTGACAGCGATGTCAATGACTTCTTTTTTATTAATGGTACGATGCTGACTCTTAGCGTGTTCAGCTCGGACGATGCTGACGGAACGTTGAAATACTGTAGAGTGTATGGTATCCACATTTTTCATCTCAATCCAATATCTGGCATGCTTCTTGTGTTTAACTACCTTAGTCTCAGCTAACTTAAACAGTCGCTGGAAAGAAGTATCAGCTCGCTGCTGCTCAATCAGATCTGGAATAGAGTTATTGGTGGCTTGATCAGCACCAGAAGTGAGATCCATCTGAAATTGGACAATGCCACCTCGGTGCCCTAGTAAGTACCGCGCTGGCAAAACCAATATGCTTATTTTTCACACCTCAATATCATGATCAATACACTCATGAACACCCTTAACATAGCCAATGATATTTACGGACGTATACAATTTGCTGTTCGTGTGGGAATATGTGGGTGCGTAAACGCAGAGTGTCTGGTGTTTCTTGACGAAGGTCGATTACCAAATAGCCGTGTGGGGTCGACGTCGCGTCTTTAAAGCTTTCTTGGACATAGGCAGTCCGACCTGGGTACATCTGTTTGGCTAGATCAACAATCTGCGACCCATTGCGTGGATTTTTGAAAAGCACTATATAATGAGAATTCAAACTAATGGTTCTGTGTTCTTTGTTCTTGGCAAATAAATTTTGCACAATATATATTACGCTTAAATTTCTATGATGACTGGATTTTGTGAATAATTTAGTTACTCGCTCATCTGTCTCAGTCATCAAATCATCGATAATTACCAAACGTTTCTTATCACCTGTCCACTGCTCAATGTCCGGCAGTCCTTCAATAAACTGAACACCAGGTATCGAATTGTATAGGGGGTTGGTATTCTCCATAATACCATAAAATCTCGTCAGGTATAGCTGTCATCATATCTCGAATATGTGTTAAGAAACGCTGTACAAAAACAGTTTTCCCACTAGAAGTAGGGCCTGAAATTAACGCCGTGAAAGGGTGCACCCAACGCGGGTCCATAGCCAACAATGATAACTTACACTTACAGACAGTTATTTTATATCAAAGACATAACGTGAGAACACCTTTTCAACAACGTAAGAATCGTGCTAACAATCACGAGAATCACTGTGTTTTCAACAACATGAGAATCGTGCTAACAATCACGAGAATCCTTGTGTTTTCAACAACGTAAGAATCGTGCTAACAACGTGAGAATCACTGCAACATGTTAAAAAACACAATGTTTCAAACCATCCGTTACTCACACACCTATTGGTGTAAACACAATCACGTGAAAAATTGACAACAAATATAACCGGTTGTTATTCTTCGTCAACACAGTATAACAATATTAAAGATTTGTTTATTAAATTTTGTTTTTAAAGAGTGATTGCTAAATTATACACTTTCACACAGACAATATATATTTTTACATACAACACTAACAGACAGTTCTATTTTTTGTTCAAAAGTTTGCTCAAACGTGTCTTCAACCAAATTACCCACATCTGCTGTGTGTTATTAAAGTTCTTGTAATGACATTCTCGATAATCGAGCATTGTAACAAAGACGCGAATTCTGAATGTTTGCTCGCAGACGAGTGCAGCTGTACTACGTTGATTAACAGATCAAATGTAAAAAAAAAGTTATATTTCGACAAGGGAATATGACTTTTTAGCAACATCTGCGACGTAATTAAACATGCCCGTTATGACATTGCATATCGATTCCGTTATTTGTTCACAATACCGTACGAGCAGATCTCTGAAACTCACGTACAGCTGTCATTCGATCTTATATGGTAGGAAACATTTTCCGATCAGATTAGTAATTAGACAAATACAGCTGCCCCGTAATTAAACATTGGCGTAACGAGGATAACGGGTTTCACGCTGAAACACATCTGTCATTGGATCTTTATAACAGAAATTGACTTTGTTTAATTGTATTTTCCGAACAGGTGAGTAATTAGGTAAACACAGATGTGGATTTTTTCATGACCAATTAAACATTCGCGTGAAAATGGTAAATTAGTTTCTTTTCAAAAACGTTCTACTGACGATCGAACCAAATCACCGCGAAAACCTATCGCGCGTATGAATACACAAGCGATTCTTTGTGTATTCAGACGCGGGGACTTCTTTTATTGACAAATCTGTTGATATAACCAACAATTGTGTTAGATATCTCTCATTCTGTAACCAGCCCTCGTTCAGTTCTGATCAGTCGTTTTGAAAAAATCAGACGTTGAGACCAAGAAACATCCTTCTGAAAACAAGACCACGCAAAGTATGTTATTCTGTTTTATTCGTATTTTGTATTAAATATTTCTATCGTTTTTCTGTATTTAAAAGATATATGTCTGTGAGTGTTTAAGCGTATTCTGTGGAAAAAATATATGGTTGCGTCTTTGTTGTTTTTTCGATAAACGT
This sequence comes from Oreohelix idahoensis, assembly GCA_024509875.1. Lineage (NCBI taxonomy): Eukaryota > Metazoa > Mollusca > Gastropoda > Stylommatophora > Oreohelicidae > Oreohelix > Oreohelix idahoensis. The sequence goes on along the minus strand of JAMPIV010008160.1, from coordinate 23,900 downwards.
GTTTTCTTAACAGTCAGAGACTGGAAAAATAACCTACGCAAAGTTCTAAATATGTATGTGTGTATTCGTCTGTTTTTTCCCTATAATAATACTAGGAAGTTAAAATATATATTTTACACATAAATGTTATATATATTTTTATATAGCTGTTTTCATGAGGCTATATACCTGTTGCATACATATTTTTGAATGCACAGATTACAAATGTACGATATGTCTATTTAATATGGAAAATATATTGTTGTATTTAATTGGGTACGAAAATGCTTTCTTTTGTAAAGCCAGATAATCCATGTTTGATTCATACGTTTGATTATATGGATAATCTCCCTGATATTGATCGGGCGGAAGAATACTTATATTTTGGCATTCATCATTTGTCATAGCCAGAAAATAGATTGATCGTTCTTAGAATGTTTATGGCCTGAATTCATGTGTACTACTTGTCTAGTGAAAGAAGATTCAGTCGTATATTGTATACCTTTGTATGTTCAGGTCGGACTATATTCTTTCTGCCGGAATCTAGCGCAGGTTTTCGTAGTCCTACTGGGTTGTGAAGAGTTCCGATAATGTCGCCAAGAATGGCTGAGTGTATTTTCCAGGGCTGGCACTGTTTAAGGTTTAACAGTGATTCGTAGATGTTTTTCCAGAAGTTTATGTCTCTGCAAGAGTCTATTTGTCAGAGATCCTCCTCATATGTGTGATTCGGACTCCAGGTATGCCAGACCCTATTTTTGATGATCTCGAGTCGGTTACATACATTGTGCTTTGTATCGCTAGGGTCGTGTTTTGTATCGACGAAGATGACAGGCTTTCCTACGGCAGTTATGTCTACATGAAGTAACGTGATTACTGTAGCGCTGTATGGAAAAACTTTATGAAATTATTTATATGCACATTCTAAATTAACTTTGGCTTATATCTACCCTCCTGCGAGTGAGTGAGCGACAACTCAGGAAGGCGGCCATGTTATATTCCTGTCATCATATTTTTGATCACTGTCAAGAGAACAGATTATGTATCCTACTATCGGGCAGTGGTATCGAGATCTTGTTATGAGGTGAAAACCCACTATCGTGGTTTATGATTATTATACAAACATTGGACATATCTCAGCTTAAGAACTTAGCCATGAAATGAAGGTTGGGCCAATGACTTTTGTATGTTTACCGATCCTCATTGACGCGTTCAGTCAGTAGAGGATACGGCGATTAGTTACCAGAACAGTGAATGCTACCTTAGGTTGAATGATATTTCACTACTACATGAATGTATCATCCACGATTCAAATAACCAATGAATTTATGTCAACATGTACCCATGACTGTATCCGTGCTGTCCAGTGTGCGTGCCTTCATTAAACTATTGAAATGTCAGCGGCAGTTCAAGTCGTCATTGCATTACATGAGAGTGTGTGAGAGGTATTATCAAGTGGTCTGCTACACCGAACTACTACACCATTCGCGTTACTTGACACTCCCACTCAATGTCAACATGACAGGTTCATTCAATGATGCAGAGGTAACTGAAGAAGACTTTCTTCAGTGATGATCAGTGCATGACCCTAAACATAACATCCGCATGCAGACATCCCCCAGGAGCCTCCTTTATTCTACAGTGGCGAACCAGATTCCTGGGGTTATGATAACCAGACCATCCCTGACGCCACATACGACACGCATGAACACCAGTGTACAAGTTACAACGGGGCAGTCGATGTCAGCTTGACCTGTATTACCGATCGGATGCTGTATCTAGGTCAGCGCTTGTTGACAGTTTTTCGCTGTACAGACGGTATTATACAGGACAGTTGTATCAATGGTATAAAATATCGGGAGCAGTACTGTTGACATTTCTCATCGTACAGAAGAAAGAAGTGATTGTTGATCCTGTACAGAAGAATCACAGTGTTGTTGAACATAAAGTGCATATTTCATCGTTGGATCTTCATATGCTCAAAAAAAATTGAACATTGTAATAGTGTAGAAAACCAAATCTATTATTTAATTGTTCATTAAAAGTGGCAAGTTATTGTTATAATAAAGAAAAAAACTGTGCCTGTTTTGCAACACTATACCAGCATCACATTCTATCCACAATACATTCTATTAAGTATATATATATGTATGCATTTATGCTATTAAGGTTTACATGTATTTATGTTTATATGTTATTTGTTGTGTGTTAAGTTGGTTTGTATTCTGCGGGCCTGGATGGGAGGTGACTAGAACAAGAAATACCAAGTGACATTGGTCTTGCTCTGGCGTTCTATAGGGAGTAAATTTCTTAATTGAAATTTGCATGCAACATTGTTTGCAAATATTTGTTAGCTGTGAAGACTGTACTTCTTGTTGTTTTTGTAATATTTCTATGTTCTTTAGTTTTGTCTTCATTTGTTTGCATTTGTTGGTCTACTCTTTCCTATCTTTAATTTCTATACACAATTGATGTTTATACACTGTGGTGTTATTTGTATTGTTTATTCATTGCAGTTATCATTATTATTTATTTCAGTTTTCTATTTAATTTAATTTGATTCCTGCAACTGTTTTCATATTGTCTTTTCTTGTTTGTCCTTGTTAATGTCTTTGGTTGACAGATAATATATAAGGTATATTTGAATATATTTATATTATAGTACAGACCAGTACTTATGATCATTGATTACACTAAGAAAGTGTACAAGACCTTTGTAAGGTTTGTCTCCCACAGTGATTGGGATAGAAAATATTATTTTCCACAGGTACTCAAGTGATCATTGATTACATTAAGGAAGTATACAAGACCTTTGTAAGGCTTGTCTCCCACAGTGTTTGGGATATACAGATATTGTTTTCCACAGGTACTCAAGTTGTCATTGGTTATATTATAAACAAAATAACCATACAAGTTTTTCACTAAGACTAAGTCTATAGTATAGACTTGTTTCCCATGAAAGTGAAATAAGGTAATTTATTTACTTTTTCAGGTTTCTGATTTAATAAGACAGGATGTCTACATTAGATTACTTTATTACACAAGGGAAATCCCTTGATAAGACTGGTAAAGATTTAGAAGAATGAGCAACTGCTCAATTCTCAATGGTATTGAAGGCAGAAGAGAGAAAACTTCAAATAGAAGAAAAAAGATTAGAAGCTGCTGCTAAGGAAAGAAAAGCTGCTGCTGAGGACAGAGAAGCTGCTGCTGCTGCTGAACAAAAAAGATTAGACAGAGAAGCTGCTGCTGCTGCTGAAGAATAAAGACTAGACAGAGAAGCTGAGGCTGAAGAAAGAAAACAAAGATTGGAAATTGAGAAACTGAAAGCTGAATTGGCAAAATTAGACAAAGAAGCTGAACAGTGGCAGAGAGAAGATGAAGATAGACTCTTAGCTTTGGAGTTGAATGTATTAAAGGAAACGATAAATGAGCTTCAAAGTGACAAGAAAGCTCTTATTGATAAGTTATCAGCAGTGAATTATGAAAATACAATATTAAAGGATAAAATGATGATGTTGACAGAAGATAATAAGAAAGTATATGACTCTTCTCTTAGTCAAAAGAAAAAGTTAGAAGTTGAAGTGAGCTCAATGAAAGACAAATATCTATGTAATGAACAGGCTCTTATTAGTGAGCTTGAACAGGTAAAAAGAGACTATGATGAATTAAAAGTGGAGGCTGAGAAACACAAGAAGATATATAATGATAAACTCACTAATCTATTGAGTCAGAATGTGTTTCTAAGCCGCCAACTAGAAGAAAAGAATTTAATATCTCAGGAGGAGATTAAGGTGTTTAAGAATAAGAAGGATATGGAGATTCAGTCGCTGCAACTGGAGTTGACACAGTTGAGAGCGAAGAAAGAAAATGATGAAAAGATTGATAAACTGATGACTACTCATCATAGTGCTATGGAAGCACTGAAACTTGAACTTGTTCAAGAAAAGACTAAGGTTCTAGAAACTACGTCTCAGATGACAGAATTGAGAACAGATCTCAAAGATAGCATTGCTAGAGAGAAAACTCTGGTATCTCAGTTACGTGTTACAAAGTTAGATTATAACTGGGAAGTGAGAACTAATGAGACAACTCAGAAAGCTTTTTCTAGAGAGAGCAAGCTTTGGCAGAAGTGGAAGTTACAAAACTTCGTAAGAGGGTCGACGGTTTGTTAGATATTCTTTTGAACAATAAGATGTTGTCTAATAATAAGGTGAATAGATTTGAACACAAATCTGATGGTCACTATGTTAGTGCAAAGAGTCAACAACATGCTAGTAGTAACATGAAACAATATGTGAGCAAATCTTTTCGTGGAAAATATGGTTTCCCACGAAATAACATACTGCCTCTAATGGGAGTTGGCGTGAGGCCGACAAAAATAAATCAAGTGTCAGTCTTTTGGATCACGGTGAGGACTTTGATAAATGTCATGACAAGATTCCTCAGAAAAACCGTGCATCAACTTTTCAAGGTTCTGATAGATTGGAAAAAGGGAATAAAACTGTTAGTACACATCGTACTCAGCCCATGCAGTACGATCCATCTGTTAAGCACATTGCCACAGGCAAAAATAACAACAATTGTGCTAGAAAAGATAGGCGTAATTATGACCAGCGCCAAGGGCGTTCATCACGTGTTAATTTTTCTTTTTCACGTAATAGTTCTTTTTCAAAGAACTGGAGGCAATTTGATAATGCTCAATTTTTTGAACCCAGTAACAGTAGGAACTTCAATAGAGGTTACCAACCTCATAATAATTATTTTTGTGGACAACAAAATCCTACTGATCATAAGGGTAATAACACAACTTTTCATAACTATGGTAAATGGAGTGTAAACAAAAGCAATGGTCTAAACGGAGATCATAATTTGGATAGATCTCGTTACGACCGTAGATCTCAACATGAGTTCACTTAAGTTTATTGTCTTAAGATTTCCTGATACACTTCCAGACTTATGTCTGTCCTTAATATATCATATATTGATTGTAACACTACTTAGCGGTTCATTGATGTTTATTCACCGCTGATCTTTCAATGTTTTTTCGTTTTGATGATCATGATGTTAAGATATCTAAGATGAAATTTATGTATAAACTGATGTAGAAAGTGTGGCATTGCCAGTATTGTAGTATGCGTTGGTGACACCTCTCTGGAAATACTTATACTTAGAGAAATACTAAGTTCATGAAATATATTCTCAATGCTTATCATCTGCGCATTATTATTGGTGCGTTGTGAGCCTATTGTATGTTGCTCCTAGATGTATTTCAAAAAAAAAGTACCATTTTTTTTCCCGGGGGGTGTGGTAATCTGTTGCATACATATTTTTGAATGCACAGATTACAAATGTACGATATGTCTATTTAATATGGAAAATATATTGTTGTATTTAATTGGGTACGAAAATGCTTTCTGTTGTAAAGCCAGATAATCCATGTTTGATTCATACGTTTGATTATATGGATAATCTCCCTGATATTGATCGGGCGGAAGAATACTTATACTTTGGCATTCATCATTTGTCATAGCCAGAAAATAGATTGATCGTTCTTAGAATGTTTATGGCCTGAATTCATGTGTACTACTTGTCTAGTGAAAGAAGATTCAGTCGTATATTGTATACCTTTGTATGTTCAGGTCGGACTATATTCTTTCTGCCGGAATCTAGCGCAGGTTTTCGTAGTCCTACTGGGTTGTGAAGAGTTCCGATAATGTCGCCAAGAATGGCTGAGTGTATTTTCCAGGGCTGGCACTGTTTAAGGTTTAACAGTGATTCGTAGATGTTTTTCCAGAAGTTTATGTCTCTGCAAGAGTCTATTTGTCAGAGATCCTCCTCATATGTGTGATTCGGACTCCAGGTATGCCAGACCCTATTTTTGATGATCTCGAGTCGGTTAGACCTAGATGGAACATTGTGCTTCGTATCGCTAGGGTCGTGTTTTGTATCGACGAAGATGACAGGCTTTCCTACAGCAGTTATGTCTACATGATGTAACGTGATTACTGTAGCGCTGTATGGAAAAACTTTATGAAATTATTTATATGCACATTCTAAATTAACTTTGGCTTATATCTACCCTCCTGCGAGTGAGTGAGCGACAACTCAGGAAGGCGGCCATGTTATATTCCTGTCATCATATTTTTGATCACTGTCAAGAGAACAGATTATGTATCCTACTATCGGGCAGTGGTATCGAGATCTTGTTATGAGGTGAAAACCCACTATCGTGGTTTATGATTATTATACAAACATTGGACATATCTCAGCTTAAGAACTTAGCCATGAAATGAAGGTTGGGCCAATGGCTTTTGTATGTTTACCGATCCTCATTGACGCGTTCAGTCAGTAGAGGATACGGCGATTAGTTACCAGAACAGTGAATGCTACCTTAGGTTGAATGATATTTCACTACTACATGAATGTATCATCCACGATTCAAATAACCAATGAATTTATGTCAACATGTACCCATGACTGTATCCGTGCTGTCCAAGTATGTACGTCCTTATTAAAGTCAGTGAAACGTCAACTGTAGTTCCAGTCATCCTTGACTTACACCTGTGATCGGAGTGAGTGTGCAACAAAACTGTCGAACTATCCTCCATTCGCGTCTATTACCATTGATGTTTACACTCACCCATTACATCAGACAAGGCACTTCACAGTACACCTTACCAAGGAACCAAGACTCTACAGTTACAGTAGGAATACCACCAACCAACATTTAGAACTTTTACAATACCCTAAATAACTTTTAAAAATATATGTTTGGTTGTTTTTTTCGGTACTTTGTGTTAGGGTGATAAATATCTCTATTTTTAAAATATGGTTGTGTGTGTTTGTCTTTTCGTTAGGTAGTTTTGTTAAATGTTAAGCTTTTTTTTCAAAGTTATTATGTCTAGACTAATAGGTATTTTAATAATAATGTCAGTTGTTTGTTAAATTCTTACATGTGTGTATGGTTTAGGTAAGTTAAGAATTATTCGACTTATTTTTTTATGTGTTAGGTAGAGTACTGAAAAAAATTCCTTAGTTTAAACCTTATCTGCGTTTCTCGCCTATTGTTAAACTCGTGCGAAATCAAATTATATTTGGGTTTTGAAAAAAATTATCCGTGATACTTACAATTTGTAATACTTTCTGATAACAACACTCTAAACTTGTATAGACTAATAGTCTATTTCAAATACTTGTTTCGTTGTAGCGCAAAGACGGTTGGGTAGATCGATAAATTGATTTGATTCCACAACACACGTGCGCGAGGAGTATTTCTGTACACAGAAGCTGATTCTATAAAGAACTTCTCATAGTAACTACAAACATATTACTTTAAAAATAAATAAGGACCCGAGTCACTACAAACTACCTAACCAGCCAGTGAAAATTAGACAACATAATAGTTTGGAACATATTATATTTTAGATTTAACAATACTGAACTAGACAAGGACAGACGTCCTGCTATAACCAACAAGCGTGTGAAACTAACACACACGTTAGTACTTAAATCTCCGTTATTTTAAATGAAAGGGTAGATCGTCACTTGTCTCTTGAGTGAGTGGTTTTTAAATCAATATCTTTGCTTCCACAACGCGCGCTGTGTATTTCTGATATGTTAACACCTCTTTCATTTGATAACAGAATAAAAATTTAAAAAAAATAAGCCTAGTTATAACGAAGAGTAGTCGTGTGTATACCTAACTATTTATAAGTCTGTTTTTTTATTTACCTGTTTATTTTTTCCCTTTCTCTCTTTCTCTCTCTCTCTCTTTCTCTGTCTATCAGATTGTCTGTGTATTATTTAACTGCTTGTTACATATATGTTGTTATATATATATTTAATTTTATGTGTGACTAACTTCTTTTTGATCCTACTCAACAGATGTCTTCACCTCAACGACGCGGCTATGTCTGTTTACACTGCCAGTCCGTTTTCAAGCGGGGTCATGCTCTTACTCGGCATATGGCCACAGCCCACGATCGTCACAATCACGAGTGCTCTTTCTGTGGTTTAGTATTTACCAGACCCGATAATCTTCAACGGCACTTAGAAAATAAACATGGGTCCGGCTCAGCACAAACAGACAAACCAACCTGCTATGTATCAGATGCGGGAAGACCTTCACCATGCGCGCCGACCTATCACGACACAACAAGACCATGCACTCACTGACGCTGCTCTCTTGTGAGGTCTGTGGAAAAGACTTTTCTCGTATTGACAATCTTCGCGTCCACATAAACCAAAAACACACCGCTATCCCTACCCAGCTTTCTACCTCAACACAGAACCCACCAGCAGGCACCACACCAACACCAACAACATCAGGTGCCACAGTAACACCAGACTGATCGGCGAACCCACAGACAATACTACCAGGTGCCCCATCAACAGCGACGAATCCGCAGACAGCCTCATTATCAGGCACCACAGCAACAACAGTGAACCCACAGATATCAACATCATCTGCTGCAGCAGGCGCCACAGACTCGACGAGAACACCTTCAACTTCCACACTACCTTCAGGCCCCTATTCAATAACTCCCATCGCATCGTCCTCTTCAACAATTCCCTCTACAAAAGCAGGCCAGATTAACCCACTCAAACGAACAATCCCCAGTCCCCAACAAGTCCCTAATAAAAAGAGTCGCTTGTCCTCTGACTACGACAGTTTAAATGACTTACCAGATGACGTTAGACAAATCTATACAAATAATTGGCAAGCCATAAAAACACATGCAAACACCCATAAATACCTATCTACATTCACTTTCTTTCACAGGCCAGACAGAACAGACCCCATCGAATGGGAAATTCTGTTAGGACCTGTGTTTGCACAACAGACAAAACGCTTCAAGATTAACTACAGTTTTCACGTCGTTTTGAGACACAGAGAAACAAATGACCTCCGTTTCTTTCACGGTTCTCATAATAATGCGTGTGTGTTAGAACAGCCTCACTTAATCAACAACATTACAGATTTCAAGTCTTTTGTAGCTAACTTACACGATAGCGACATTCTCACACAAGCACAGTTAAACAGACCAAATACTAAATATTATGTTGAAGCAATTCCAGCGACATCTTTCTATCTTTACCATATCCAAGACTACCCAATCAATTGAGCAAACACCACAACACCATCGACAAAAATACATTCTTAGAAGTACTCAATACACAACAAGCACAGGGCGGGAAAAATATTGGGTTCCGAACACACAACTCTGTCATATACACGTACGCGCAACACCGCAACTCTTTGTCTTACTTTTACATCAAACGACAGGTGCATCCCGACAACGTCACCACATCCCCCCTCAACATCTAAACTCTCTGTACCCAACACAACCAAATACAACACACCTCCCTACCCAAAATACTATCTCTCTGTACACCAACCAAAATCCATACCACACAATACAACACATACACGAGCACACCTAGGCAGGTATATACACGCACCTCTCTATTTTTACGACGACAATGTGACGACTCCCCTCAAGATCTGGTCTGCAGCTGTACCCCGGTGCTATATTTATTAAAGAATACACCTCTTTCCGTCAAGTTTTGACAGACTACACCACTTAAACGATGAATACAGACGAGATACGGACCAACCTCCTGTCGGATATATTTGTTAAACGAACTGGGCTCGTTAAAGTTTTAGCTCGTGACCAATTACCTCTACGCATCGATCCGACTAAGACGGCTGCTTTCGTCATCAACACTGATCCTAGCTATCGACCGGGTGACCACTGGGTCGCTCTATATTATAATGAACTTGGCACTTTTGAATATTTTGATTCTTTCGGCCTACCACCTACACACCCGGACTTGGTTAATTTTATAGCCAGAAACTCTACTCCACCTGTTAACTACAACGCCAGACATTTACAAGATGTAGTCACCAACGTTTGTGGGCTCTACGCCATTTATTTCATCTTGATCAAAGTTCGCGGTGGTACTATGCAGCGCGTCCTACTACCCTTTTCGGCTAGACAACACGCCAACGATCGCTTAATTTTTCGATTAGTCAGACCCTGGCTAGCGAATCACCAGACTGCTTTTCCTTCATAGACATTCAAGATGACCACACCCGCACCCACCACCTGGGTGTACACGAACAAGAAGTGACAGATTGTTGAAGATGACTATACCCACCACCTGGTTGTACATGAAAGAGAAGACTGATCAAGTAATCCGAGCCGACTGTGCTCTCTCCTAGGCGTACACGACCGTAGTAGTTAGACGTCACCCATAGACCGTTCTTTGTCTATATATATATATATATATATATATATATATATATATATATATATATATATATATATATATATATACAATATATATATATATAATGTATCTAGTGTTTTCTTTTATATATATTCACTCTACCTGTTGTCTAAATGTTGTAATATATGTCTAACTATTGTAAATATATGTCTACCTGTTGTAATATATGTCTAAATATAACTGTTGTAATATATAGCTAAATATACCGTATAACTGTTTGTACGTATAAATATTGTATGTAAAAACATAAACATAACAACACAATAAATAAACACCCGCCATTATCGAACTAATATATCGCTATATAGAACAGTAATGCACCTCCACCTGACACTCCTCCTGTGGAATCGAGACTTCACTCCCACCTCTTGATGCTAGACCTAGTACAGGTCTCTATCACTTCACTCCTATATATATACATATTGTATACACAACAATTAAAATACCGGCACACAAAAACCCATACCCCAACACACTTCACGTTTCGACAGCCCCACAAAATACATCACACAATTAAGATACCTACAACCAAACACACCAACACACTACCAGTACAATACATCACACAAAAACACCCCCACTAACCTACACCCCACTATACATCGTCACCCACGCCAGCACAAAAAACCGCCACTCGTTTCAGAAACCTCTTAGTAACCTAAACCGCCGTTATCGCACCACAAAAAACCGCCACTCGCTTTAAAAAACCCCTACTAATCCAACATTATCGATTTTTATATTTTCCTCTTTAACTCAAGTATTCTTTTAAAAGAGACCATTAACTATATAATTCTTTCAAACACTTCACTCCTGAGTCATACACACAACCACCAGCTACACCCCAACCCACACCCATGAGTCATCACCACCAAGCAATAAAAAAAACAATACCCGCCAAGTCTCTAACACTTCACTCCTGAGTCATACACACACAAAAAATCCCCCACTAACCTACAATCCACTATACATCGTCGCCCACGCCAGCGCAAAAAGGTTCCACTCGCTTCAACAACCCTCTTAGTAACCTACTAATTATCGATTTTTATATATTCCGCCATTATCGATTTTTTATTTTTTATATATATATTGTCTAAGTATTGTCTGTAAACAACGCCATTATCGAACAAATTTATTGCTATATAACAAGTCATGCGTCTGATCGTCAGAGGAAGGCCCCCGGCTAAAATATATCGCTATATAAAAAGTCATGCACCTCCGCCTGAAATTCCTCCGCCTGAAATCGATCGACTATTTTGCTATATAAAAGTCATGCCCCTCCGCCTGAATACTACCTAAGTCCACCATTGTATATTACTCTCACATAGAACATCTCTACAAACTCACCACAGCTCGAACAAAAATCAGACACGCTACATTGACATGTAAAGTAAGGTAAAGGATCCCGTTACACGCCCATTGAGGCATATTACGAATACGGTGTTAGGCCCGTATTTTCTTGACCATCGGCACACCAGGGGTGATGTGGTCAGCATCACTCCGGCCGCTTTAACCTTCCCAGAGTTGTTCATGAGGCTGGGTCGACCCCGGAGCTGTTTGCGGTCTGGGGATCGAACCATAGACTACCGAGCTAAGAAGCCAGTGCACTAACCACTGCGCTAACACCTTGACATGAATTAACCAAATTACTATGTCAACAACCTAAAAGGCACTCAGCCAAAACAAGTTTATTCTATTTTTCACACACATGAATCTGTTATATGACAGTATATCTTTGTGTATTAACCCAGTACATTACATGCTGAATGAATGTATCCCCACCGTTAGATAGGATTCATACATATACTTGAATGCCATTTCATTCGTAGAAGTACTCAAGACCTAATCTTCACACTCAGACAGCTGAGTGAAAAGGCTCTTGAGTATAAGAGTGAGATCCATCTTTGTTTCATAGATCTGGAAAAGGCGTTTGACAGGGTCCCCTGGAACAAACTTTGGGACTGTTTGGCAAGGAAGAATATTCCAGCACCTCTGATTCATGCTATACAGAGCTTCTACAAGTCTTGCAGAAATTATGTGAGGACAGCAAACCATAAGTCAGAAGAGTTCAGGACCACCACTGGTGTAAGACAAGGTGATATCCTATCACCTTATCTTTTCATACTCCTCATGGATGATGTCATCAAGGCATGTAAGAAGAGAACAAGAAAGTATTCAGTGGGGTACTGGAAGATGAGACAGGTCTATATTTCGGAGCTGGCATGTGCTGATGATGTTGCCCTGATTGCTAAATCAGAGGCACATCTCCAATCCAACCTGCAAGTCTGGAAGGAAGAGCTGGAGAAGAGAGGGATGGTCATAAGCAGCTCTAAAACAAAATCCATGGTGATATCACAAGAAGAAAGAAGACATCAGATTAAGCTGGGAGAACAGGTCCTGGAGCAGGTCGGCCACTTTAAATACCTCGGTGCTATTATAGACCGAAAGGGAGGCATCAAAGAAGAGTTGGCCACTCGAAAAGCAGCAGCTGGGAGACTTTTTCAGGCCATAAATCGAGGATTCCTCAGTAAGAGAGAGGTTGGTAAGAAAACGAAGATGGCTGTATACCGCTCCACCTATGTCCCTGTCTTGACATATGGATGCGAGTCATGGGCAATGACTACAACCCACAAAAGCCAGATCCAAACCTCAGAAATGAGGAATCTGAGGAAAGTGGTTGAAGTAACAAGAAGAGACATGGTACGCAACCAGACGATACGTCAAGGCCTTAAATCCTATCCCCTGCAGACGGAAGTAGAACAGTCCCAATTAAGATGCTTTGGCCATGTCTGCAGAATGGGAGAAGATCGGATACCACGACAAGCATGGGAAACAAAGAGCCAAGGATCCAGACCCCCAGGACGACCAAGAGTCCGCTGAGAGGACAACATTAGACAATCTTTGAAGGACCGAGGACTAGAATGGAACCAGGCCAGGAGGAAGACAGCCGATAAGATAGCCTTTCGCTCTCTCTTCCAAACCTCTACACCTCACGGTAGAAGGGGAACGACTAAGTAAGTAAGTATGTGTGTATGTATGTATATATATAGAACGGAGAACAAAAAAAAAAAATATGACTGAACACGTGCTTGAAACTAGCAAGGCTAAAAAGACGCAATTGGTAGGGAAAGGAAAAAAATTCACGTCCCCAAGTTGACACAATGTAAAGAAATGGACAAAAGGGACCTTAGCTATTATACGCAACAGTCATTTCTTGGACGCTTTTACGATACTTAGTCCTTTTATTTGAATTCAGCGGCAAACGCATTACAGAAGATGCTCGAACATATTTCAAAAAAACAACTAACCTTGAAAAGTAACTTTTTCTTAATAATAATGTTAGGAATATAAAACCTAGCTAGTCTGATAGACCATCGTGAGCAGAGAAATAATATGCTTTCATTTATACAGACGGATAGATAATAATGAAGATATTGACAAAAGACTGTGTTGTTCATAACAGACGAGCGACTGCACTGTTAAAAAAATGTCACTAATTTTCAAAAATTGCGGCCTTGAGACTCAAGTGCTAAAATCTAGTTGGAATGAAAGAGAGTGGAAAATTGTGGCTAAAAATAACTTTAGAAACCGATTCGTGTAGAAAGGCATGTAGAACCAAGCGTGTTTTTTTAATGAAAAGCAAGTAGAGACAGACGGACCAACAGACAATAATACATACTTGACTGAGGTATGACTGAATTGACTTTTGGTCGGAGGTTTGAAATTTGAAAGGGGGGAAGTCGGTGATTGGCCACAGATAATCATATTATCGGCGCACAGACGCGCATTTTTGCCATTCAACATAAATTGTCCAGTAGTAGACACAGTAATTCTTCAGTGGTGTATTTCCCAGAAGCTAATTGCAATATGTAGAGGGACGCCATACTAGAGCCAGCAGCTCAGCTGAGTTTTGCTAGAATATAACTGTGTTCTCTATTCCTAATTCTGGTAAGAATGAAAGTATTTCTTTGTATATTTTAATATCGTTTAATGTTTCGAGTGATTTGATACTGCCATATCAAAATCAAAATCTATCCCTTTACAACAAGTAAGGATTTCGCTCTAGATCCCCAGCCCAAGTTCAGGGTTTAGAGACAAACAAAATACATAAACGCCAGCAAGGATTATGAAGGGCGGATCAAGTGTTGAGATCAGTGGAACATATCACCTATCTTATTCAATAGCAGGAAGCTAATGAACATATTTCAGAATATGGAGTCTTGGGGAACTTGTACTATGTGAAACCAACTTGGTAAGATGTGTGGCTGTATGGTCAGAGAGATCTGACCCCGTCCTATGTGGTATTGTTGTGTTCAGTGTTGTGTGCAGAAGTGGCTCAGGAGGTAGAGTTCTGGCACATGAGACAATAGTGTTGTTGCAGAAGTGTGAGTTTCTGGTTGGCACCAAAGTGGTGTCAAATGCTGCGTTGATAAATACAAGTGTGGACCAGTGCAGTCTAGTATTTTGTCAGAGCAGCCTTATATTGCCCCCACGCCCGGAGAGGCCCGGCCACCATATTCCAGCCCCCGAACTACTCAGTCACGATACGCGAGCGTCTGGCCTGCTCGACCTTCACCAACAACTTTACTCACTAACTCACCAACTATATTACCATCAACTAGAACCTACCATTTTTTGGGAAATAAAAAATCCTGTATTGTACTCCCATCAGTGAAAGGGACAATGTTTGGGAAATAGTAGTCATAGACAGGGAGTGATGATAATCCACCCCAACAGCATACCAGCCACAATATAGAAATAAAGGGATCTCCCTGATGGGACTAATACATCAAGATAAACTACCTCAGGTAATATTGGAGTAGTCCATTTGAAATACAATATGTACACATTTTTCTATTTTTGGGGGGGTATGACATATATTCATGCTATTTCATTCATAATTCAAAATCTTTTCATATGTTCTGACCAAAATAAAACCTTGGTTCAGAACAAATAAACTTAAAGAAAATTTAATATAACTTTTAAATATCTGTGTGTGTGTATGTATATACTAAACAACACTATTCATTTCAGGTACCTCGCTTATTAAGTAGCACATTATTAGTAAAAAAAACGATATGTGTGAGGTGTAAGTGGTAGCACGAAGGGCCTTCTGTAAATCACAGCTATACATTTATCTCAGGAGCTTCACAGCTGACTCATGCATCACAATAGGTATATCAAAAACCATACAGTCCATCAAATTCCACAACAGTGACTTAAACCAGTCTTTGATAACTGACCGCTTGTCGTTCTGGCGACGTGTTTGAAAGTTGAAAGGGTGAAGCAGAGATCCGAGTCTAGTTTGTTTTTAATAGTTCGAGGGAGAGACGACAGGTAGGGTGGCTAACCAAAATAAGACAAAAAGCGATGGGATCGTTGCTGCCAGCTGTTAAAAACTATTAGCATACTAATTAACACGTGTGGGGATTCAAGGTAGGCTCGTTGGCGAATTAGATTACAAATCAAAATTTGTAGGGGCCCTCGGTGAGATTCTAAGGGTAGCTCATTTATTCATCGTCACACACCTCTATAACATGCCCGAGATTACCTGTAGAACGCCTTCTTTCACAATACAACGAAAACTCTGTGTTATTGGGACTTAGAATAATCATTATCAAGGGCTAGATATAACTATCCACGAGTTCCCATAGCTAGTTGCGTTTGTTCCCCAGGCTAGCATGGGCCTTCTCTGCAGTCTCACTAGCCTATTCAGTTGCCCTGATCTCGGCTATCCCTTCAGCCCCAAAAGTGTCAATCACTCATACATGACGCAGCAACGAGCATCTTGACCCACTAACAGCCTGACGCTTGGAGTGAAACCCATGTGTCTGAGACCCCGAGGCCAGATATTAGGACTTTGGCCGCTTTGAACGTTGTTGGCACGGGTCCAATCTGGATTCAACATGGCACGGTCGTTCAATCAAGAATAATTTGATGCGATGTGAAGGAATGCGCACTATATCGGTTGTCTTCGAGATTTTTGTTATTCATGATATGCCTCCGTCCAGGTAGAGCTACCGCATCTCCGTTTTTGACGGTCTAAGAATAGATGGTAACCTGCAATGATTACACGGTTTGGGGTGTGCTGGGACTTTCCTGCTCTCAGAAGTATTTATTAGCGGGTATGGGCCTGACTTTGTATATGCCTTCATTTTGCAGATCTGTGGTTCGCAGCAGTCCATTTAGCACTTTGTTGAGCGCAAAGGGTGTCGCCCTTGCTAATGAACCTTGCAGTGAGAGCACGTGTTTAAGTGGCCTCCCTCTATGGCAAGGATGGCACTGTCAACATCGATTTCCCTCTACACGGTTTTGTGGCCGATGGGAGGAGGTCATACTTGCTCTAATAATGAATCTGCGCTAAGAGGTGCCAATATGCCCCCCTATATCATTTCATATAAGGACCATAGAGGGGGTCTTCATGTAGTCCATTGCATGTTGTGAGCTCACCGCCTTTTGAACCTCTTTCATTTCTAGATCTCGTATCTCCTGAATACATGTTTTTGCGCTCCCTGCTTGTGGATGCCTTGACACAGCGATGGTCTCCATGGCCAAATCACTCTATTTGTCTGTGTGTATCCGATTACCTTTTCTCAGTTGAGGACTCTTGGGAGCATTACAGGCTTCTCCGCTTTCACTTCCTTCCCGTATTCAGTGTGGGCAGGACTGTAGTAACACGTAATCTGTTGACTCACGCAGCTCATTGTGAGGCCTTGCCTTTCCCACTTTGTACTCTTCAACAATGATTGAAAGGAAGCACACGTTTTGTCTCTTTTGAGTACAGTGCTACGTTTGACAGACTTGGTGGTTACCCTAGCCATTACCTCTGACCTTTAAAGTTCTATGTCTCAGAAAGCACTAAATTATTATTTTTTTTAAATTCAATCTGACAAAATTTTTTAAAGTATAATGTTAAACATTTATTACAAAAATTAGGTATTGGATAAATTAATAAATAAAAAAGGCTTGCAAATTGATATAGAACAATAGAATTCACTATGAAAGCGTTTTCCATGGCAAACAAATGATGCAATACCATCAAAACTATTCATTATGTTATCTATAATTAGCATAATTAGTGCATTTTCATTGAAATCCTAGTGATTAACAACGAAACTAGTATTTTCCTGTAGTTTCATTGGTTAAAATATATGGTACATTCTCGACATAGTCGAGGGATACCGACGACTGGTGAAGATTAATCAATACCTACCAATATTTACCTATTAAGTATAAATCCTGGACTTGGTTGTAGCGAAAACTGGTTTTTTGTTTTAGGAGGGAGGAAAGAGTAAGTATGACAGGACTTGATGGAAGAATAAAGATAATCTCAGAGGCAACTCTTCCAGACTGTAAGTGGAATGCACGGGTTCACCTGGGAAATTAGTCCACTCAAAAAAACTTTTAAGAGATTCTGGTGAAAAAACTAAAAGGTTATTCTCTAGCGATATTCTTTATCCGATATCCTACAAAAGGGACAAGTTTAACTAAAATCAAAACCATTCTAGATGAGGAGACACGAAACTGTTCTATACATCCCAAATACAAACACATCTAACTATTGTTCCACAATTTGGGAGGCTGCACCGTGTCCCCAAGACGAAAAGACTCTATGTTCATTACAAGAAAAAAAAATGCAGTCGCCTACATATCAGAAAAAACTTTCAATACAGGTGGTAAACCCATAAAAATATCTTAACATATTACCCTAATAAAGCGCCTTACCTTCTACAAAGCCAAACTTTTCACAAAATCTTACCATCAGATGCTTCAACGTAGTCGAGTGGCCTATATTTTAAATACAACAGCGGAATACGCAAGTAAACGCCTTAAATAAATTACACATGCCCAAGCCTAGGCTCGTATCTTAGTTCAAGAAATGTTTAGCTTTTTTCCTGCTGCTCATCTGTGGAAGGACTACAATTCACCTGAATCTCAGACCTAAGGGTCTTTTATATTTGGAGGACATGCGCCCTAATATAACCGACTAGGTTGAACGGCCGAAAGGAAGCCACTGACCTGAAAACGGATGTCCCTGCAACCCGCCAAAACAGGAGAAACAATGCTTATGGTTTAATCTTTGGTATGGCAACCAGCTGGATTGTCAGGCAAGACATTTTCTGTGTTTAAAAATTGGACCGTTCCCTTCTGCAATTGCTTAGACAGGACCATTTTTGTAGGACAGTCTGCCGGCTAGCGAGTCGAATGCCGCTTACCAGAATATGGCCTGCGTTTGGAGGAATCGCGCCTAAATTCCTCCAGGTTATGTAGGTGGCGTTTTTAGCCTAGTTAGGGGTGGGAGGCTGACCTATTTTTGACATTACGTTCCATCCCCACAACAACAACAAACTGGCCGGTACGTGGGCATTGATACCAGGCGGACTCCATGGTGGTTTCGCTAAGGTTCATATGGACAATATACTGCGCGGCCAATCCATTGGCTCTAAACTGTAATTATTCAAGGCGCGGAAGTTCACAGCGGTATGCTTGGTACCCTAGATTTAGAAAGGAATTCAGAAGAATGGAGATTCTGATGTTTTCTGATGAGAGGTAGATAATCTAGCAAATTTTTTTTAGTGAAAACGGATTGTTTTGGTAGGAGAAAATGATTGACAGATAGAAAAGAAGGCGAAATACACTTCGTGACCCTTAGGCCCCCTTTTAAAAGTTATGCCTACGGCTAACTTAAGTGAGCCGGACTATTTCTCTTCTGTTCTGCTATACCTTCTGTTTCTTCTATTGTTAATTTCAATCTCAGTGTTTCCTCTTTCCCTCTGTGCACGGTATGCCTGTTAATCAACACACGTCTATTCCGTATTCCTCATTGTCAAGGAGTTGAGGTATGTTTAGCAATCCTGCTCGTATGATTTTCCCTTCTCATCTGTTCCTCCATGTGGACCTGCATTGTAGCTTGCTCCTGGCAAGAGTTGCCATTTAAAGCGACTTGCTTGCAATGAGGACTATAGCAAATAGTTTTGCATGCTGAGGTTGCCAACTCATACACACCTTATTATAGTTATTATTACTTGACTGCTAAGGAACATACCTATCTCCAGGTAATGAGAGCGTGATGTTCCTCTATCGCTGTTTCTCCAGTGACAGAGAATGATAGTCACCATTTGTTCCTGCCACCATGGTACCAAGGAAAGTGAACCCGCTTCACTTTTGATCAGAGATTGGGTGGGGTTATGGAATGATGAAGACTAAAAGTGTTGAGGGTATGTTCTTTTTAGCGTTTCTCCCGTGTATAAAGAAGATATTCAGAAAACTGTTTCATTCCCCAGGTACAAAGGAACTTTGGACCGTCACTTTTGTTCCAGAGCGTGGGTGAGGTTATCGGGAATGAGTGAAGTCTAGTGTTGAGGGACCAGATCTTACAGCTGTTTCCCATGTAAAGGAAAGATAGTTCTGAAAAACTGTTTCATCCACAGGTTACCAGAAACTCTGGGCGGCTTCACTTTCTGCACGCAGGAGAGTGGGTTGGGACTATCACAATGGTTCAGAATTAAGTGTGCTGGGGTGGTCATCCCCTTTGCACTCTTCCACTTTTCAGTGAAATATTGGAAGAAGAAGTTTGGATTTGAGTTCCATAGGCTGTTCAGTCACGCGTCTCTGGATCGTGCTGAGACTCTAAGATGATATATTTCCCTCCTTGGGTATGGGGGTAAAATTCGTTCATCTTAAATATGGCGGCTTACTTTGCCGTTTACAAAGTTCGTCCCTAACTTCTAAAAAGCTAAAGGCAAAATCATCCTTATGTAGTTTATCATGGGTGCATGTCGTTACCTCAACATCCTCTTCGGAGACTGATCAATGTCGATGACAGAGGCAGAGACATACGGCCTTCAACAAGACTTGATAATAAACAGGTGATTCTTCTCCATTTACTGATGGCAGTTCACATTTTGAGAACCCTGTTATCCCTTGGGCCTTTCGTCAGGTTCCCATCCCTTGGTAGGGACCTTGCTTTGCATTAAGTCTGTGGGAATTGGTCTCGGCGGCTACAGGTCTATACTGATGTAGGGTTGGCCGACCGTGTTGTTCAGGAACACAATTTTTCCCCCTTCCTTCCCATAGGGGTTGCGTACATCCTTTTTCGTTGAGTGATCCATTTGGTTGAGGCGATCTATTTACCAGGTTTTTGGTTGCGGGTTGTTTTCAGTTGCCTGTTGTGAGTTTTTGCTGAGGCAGCGGAAGGTCTCTTCAGAATTATCAGCAAGTGATTGCTTAATCTTCTTTTCAGAATAGTCTGATGTCTGTTTCGATGATCCTAGCTTGCTCTGTCTGAGCCTGATTCTGAGAATAGATTTGGCTTATGTGATGCAGTTATATTTGCGATGAGGGTGAGTGATGCAATTGGCAAAAGAGGGGCCTGATGAGTATTCTAGATTCAAGTTTAATCCTGGATTTATTTTTGTAGGTGAAACTGAGGTTTCACTTTCTTGCAGTTTTTACACTGGAGGGATTTTCTTGTCTTTGGACTCTCATGGTAAACATTTTTCCTTGAATTTTGCTGTCCATTCGTTCTGTTGCCCATTTATGCTCGATTGAAACAATGAAAATGGCTGCAAAGCAATCGCGTATCGCGTTGATCTTGCGCTCGTTCAGATTTTTAACTCTGAATAGCCGTGTAAGAGGGCTTCTGAGTCAGTTTCCACAAAGAAATGCCCCGCCAAGGGAAAACTTTGCAGTTTAAGGATTGACCAAACCATAGCCAATAATTCACGGTCTAGGACCGAGTAATTCTTCTCTGCGGCATTTAATTTCCGAGAAATATACATCACAGGATGCAGAGTTCCAGAGTACTCTTGCATTAGTGCTATCCAATCCCGGTGGATGAAGCGTCACTACGAAGAATAAATGTCTTATCCTTAGAAGGCAATACTAGGATAGGTGAAATAGAAACATAGTTTTAACCTTATCCAAAGAGGATTGACATTCTTGAGTCCAATGGACTACATTAGGAGACCCTTTCTTTAGCAAGGAAGAAAGAGGTGACATAATGGAGGACAGATTCGGAATGAATCGTCCATAAAATTGTATTAGACCTAAGAGAGACTTCGCACTTGCTAGTTAGTCATAGGAATAGAAATGGTTAAGTATCTTTACTTTTATTACGGTCTTCTGTGTTTAGGAGAACCCACGACCCAACCCCGGTGTACCTCAGAAAAATATTACTGCTAAAAAACCCATACCAAGCTTTCGAATGGTTTCCGCTTGTTATGGTTATGCTCGACTGCTAAGATTAGACAATAGATTCATTTAAACCCATTAGAGTGGATCGTTAGCCAAGTAGTCACTGATAAGACAGATGAATCCCATCAATGATACGCAATGACAAGCGGAGACGATGTAAATAGGATTCCTGACGCATCATGCTTAACGAATGGTTTGCAGGGGCGTTCAATAAGAACCGAAAGTGCATGAAAAATCCATTGAATAGACCCCTAGCGTCGAAAAAGCAGTAAAAACCGCTTTGCGTGATTCCGGATAGTGGAACTTGCCTTATATCCCTTAGACAAATCAAGTGTTAGTGAAGAAATGAGAATTCCGATAGTCCCTATAAGTTGCTCTTCTAGTTAAACGCATAAGGTTCCAGCATCCTATATTTTCGTCACATGGAGTTCAATTTGCGATAATTCCCAACGCACAGACGTAGGTATATATTGTCCTTTTTCCGTACAATAAACATCGCGAAGAAATCTGAATGGGATGGTTCAATAATTTTAACTCTATCATCTCATCCAACTCTTTTCACTTACCTGTGCTTGAAAATTTGAATCGGGATGGGAAAGCGGTCTGACTCTTATAACTATTTCAGTAAGAATAATGTCATGTTGAATGACATCAGTTTGACCAGGAATGTCAGTAAGGACATCCTGAAATTGTTCTAACATAGTAGAAACTTGTTTCTGCTCTCCTGGAGATAATTCTGGAGAAATTGCAACATCTTTCCATGATTCAATAGAGTGAAGAGGAATCATTGGAAAAGTAAATTTACATCCGAGAAACTCGTTTTTCCTATCCTCATCCGTAATTAACTGACAGAGATAAGTACTGTCCATGTTGGACTGGAAAATCGTCCGTTGCCCTGGAAAACAGGTTGTAAATTAATCAGGACTCTCATGGAATTCCGTGAGCATGTTGATGTGGAAGGTTTTACGCTTCCCGTCAATATCGACGATATAGTCAACATCGGAAACTTTTGATATTATATCGTACGGACCTTTCCAAGAAATAAGAAGTCTATTTTCCCTACAAGGTAGCAAGACAAATGCTTTGTCACCTGGACAAAGTTGTCGCAAGCATCTCTTTTTATTGGCAAATTCCTTGCCTTCTGTTTCGCAAATTCAGAAGAAGCAGTTGCCAATTTGCATGCTTCAATAATCTTGTGTCTAAGTGCGATGACATATTCATAAGAGGATTTTGTGTCATCGACAATATTATCAGCAGTTATAAGATCATGAAGTAAGGACATAGGACCTCGCGGTTTCGCGCCAAAGACAAGTTCAAAGGGAGAAAATCCTGTATGTTCGTTGGCGACCTCTCTATATGCAAAGAGAGCCGCGGGTAAAACCCTATCCCAATCCTGAGGATGATCTTCTGTTATCTTACCTAGTAGGTTTTTCAGAGTTCTATTCAAACGTTCCACCATCCCATTGGACATAGGATGATAAATACTACTCAGCGATCTCTCTATCTTAAGAGTCGACATTACTTGAGACATGGTATCCGATATGAGTTGGGTACCATGGTCGGATAATATTTCTGCTGGAAACCCAGACGAGAAAATATTAACCAAAGAGCATCTGCGACATCAGCAGTAGTTATGCTCTTTAGAGGAACAGCCTCCGGCCAACGTGTGCACATATCAACACACGTCAAAATAAATTGGTGTCCTCTAGCAGACTTTATCTTAAATGGACCAATGATGTCTATCGCCATTTTTTGAAATGGTCGAATGGGAATGTCTGCAGCCTGAATAGGTGCATCATGGCGTGGACCTCTGGATTTAATCTCTTGACATACTTTACAGATCGACAATAGATTCGTATGTCCTTATTCACAGCAGGCCAAAAGAAAGATTGAAGAACTCTAGCTTTAGTACGGGAAAAAACCCATATGTCCAGCACACTGCGAATCATGAGCGTGCTGTAAGATTTTAACTCTCATATTTTTAGGCACAAGGATTTGAGAATGAATGGACTTAGCGGAGTCTTGTACCATACGTACAAGTACGCCATTCTTCATCGTAATCCAAGATTTACGATTTGTATCCTTATTCGGATCACCTTTTGTTGCCAGAGTAAAGAATTTCTTAGAGTAGGATCATCTTCCTGCTGTTTTATAAAGGAATCATGGGAAATCTCCAAGGGATCATCTTGGATCTGCGCATCATTATCTTCAGAATGTGAAGATTGTGGCATATTAAGAGCTTGAGCCCTAGTGATTACTGCATTAGAGATTGCATATTAAATTTTCCCAATTAGAAATTTGCTGTGGAGTGCATTCTTTCACTCCATGAATGCGACCGATGATAAGATCAGCGATCGGATTCGGCAAGAGACATGCTTGCACCTCTCCTGTAACGAAAGGCGTAGCAATATTGTTAATGGCAGTGGAGTATTCTCAAT
>JAMPIV010008159.1:0-59759 GCA_024509875.1 Oreohelix idahoensis | reverse complement strand
GATAGAAAAAATATCTAAGTGAGGCCAACATGTAAAAATATATAATATTCTTCTTTAACACTTGGGCAACTCCATAGAATGCAACCAAATGAGTTGCCAGCACTAGCTTTACATAGTTGAAAGTTTGACTTCAAGTCAGGAGGACACCTGAGAGGAAGGTAGATAGACTGTAGTTTTTGAAACCCGTATGATCAGTATATCGTCATTAGTATCACACTTTTCAGCTCCACAAGGAGCATAGGCCTTCAACAAACCCAGGCCAAGTTATCATGTACCGTGCAATCAGTTCGTGGTCTTTCCATATCTTCCTCATCCTTGTTATTTCTGTCTCAAGCTCTCATCTCTAGTTCTTGTTTTTGAGCCTATTTATCTTACTGTAACGGATTATTTTCACACCACAACGGGTTTTCTTGTGTAGGGCGTTATTATGCTCTAATAAAACTATATTGTACGTAGCTACGCCAATATAGTATGACGTAGTTAATATATGCAAGCAGAAGATGAAAACATAGACAGAAGTGAGCGGCGTGTGGTAAGGGACTTCTCACAGTGTTTCAGTAGAGTGTGGACGTGTTTGCGTGGAGCCCCAGATTTGGAAGTGTATGTCTACTGTATGATTCTACATTATGAGGCATTAGCAAATGTGTGTGATTGCCAGATAATATATTGCCAAAAGTGAGTATGTTTTGAACTCTATTTGATTCGTTAATAAATTCAACCATGTCACGTTAGACGACTTCAGTGCGAACTCAAGACGGACGAACAAGTTCGTATCTTGTATCATATTGATTGCAAAGGCCCAGTGAATGGCTATTATTCACGTGTTCTAAATTGATGATCTATGAAATGATTGGAGCAGTGTCTGGACAATAACAGTTTGTATTGTCTACTATATGGGAGCGTTTATTTGGTGATGGTTTACTATTGACGATACAACGTTACACCTTCTAGAATTATTCTTTACCAAACTTATGAACACTCATTTACTAACGCAACAATTAAATTTATTGGGGCCACAAGCCGGTGGATTTGAACCTATGGAGGCCCAAAGCCGTTGAATTTGAAGATAATCAATCCCTGAAAGCCATTTTTATTCAATGCATATAGAACAGGAACGTTAATGGCAGATATATGGTACCAGATTTGCATATGGGAAAGGTGAAGACTGTTACTGCAGATCGACAAGAAGGAACTCATAACATTTTGGTTGAAACCAACGTGAATTTGTTTTTAATTCAAGACATCGCCAGAAGAATATGTCATTCATGTAACGAACCAGTGACACTGTCTTATCTGTTTGGGCAGAGTATCATTTGATCGAGTCCACATCAACGAGTTTTATCAAGATTTTTGACGTTGGGGGCATTGTTACAGTTTCACAGCAGACGTCAAGATGGCGTACAGAGAAAGCAGCTCAAAGAAATATTGAAGGGCTAAGGAGGCAGTATTATTATGTACCACATGGTTCCACTGGACAGCACTATTCGCATCCAGACCAGATGCTGAGGTTGGCGAGAAGGCATACAGTAAGTTAAGTAGTTTACAGTGTTAAAAGTCTGTCTCTTAGAATAATTTTATACGGTAGAGTTCTTCAGAGCTGTGGATATTTCTGTGTTTTATGTATATTTGTTATTTTTTGCGGGCTGGTTGGGAGGCGACCTTGTCTGTGGTTCATCTCGTTGCAACACGGGCACATTGAAGGAGTTTCTGTAAGGCATAGATTGTAATTTTCTCTTTGGGAAACCCAGCTAAAAGCGCTGATAATTTTTTTAGCCCACTGGGAGATTATAGCTATCAAAGTTGTCTAGCTGTGACGTTATGTCTTCAGTGTAGTTTGTGGTCGTTGACTGTTTTTATATTTGGTTTTTTCCTTCATTATTGTTCGTTTCTTGTTGGTCTCATCTTACTTTCACTTGGTTATTCATGTATTAAATATTTTAAAACGTTCTTGTCGTGTTCTTGATGTAGACTGAGCTTTTTTTTTAATGCTTAACACAATATATATATTTTTTCTTTTCTACTCATTAGTATTTTCTTTCTTTGGCTTAATCTACAGTCTCATATTGATCTTGATGTGTCTTGTTCTTTAATTGTGTTCCATTGTTATATAACATCTACATTTCCTTGATCTTGATATTACAAGGAACATGCAGATTATCTGGTGCTGCTCACAGGTTTATATTGCAGTAAATGAGATATTGTTATTTGAGACTTAATATTGTAACAGATTGAATTATACCACTATAAGACACGATGGCCACCCTGGAACATTTTATCCAGCTAGGTGAGAAACTGGGCGTGCAGGACAAAGCCCTTAAAGACTTTGCTTCTGAACAAATGACAAAAGAAAAGAAATTAGCCGAAAAAATTGCTGAAAAAAGAAAACAAGAATTTGAGTAGAGGAGAAGGCAGGAAGAAATTGCTGAAAAAAAGAAGACAAAACGAGAAAGAAGAGGCTAAAATTTGCTCAAGTTGAGCATGAAAAGAAAATGGCGATAATTCAAATTGAAAGACTCAAATTAGAAAAAGAAAATAAACAAACTGATACTTCAATTTAAGATACGACTAAAAAGATCATAGTATTTCTTTTAAGTTACATTTGTCTAAGTTCAATCCAAACATTGATGACATTTCTTGTTTGTTAAATCGATTTAAAACAGTTTGCCAGGAACATAAACTATAAAAATCAACATGGCCTAGTAAAATAATGCATTTACTGACAGGTGAAGCACTAACAGCTGTTTGCACTATGGATGATACTAAAAAAAATTATGATGCTGTTGAAGCACTGCTGTTAAAACAATACCAACTGAATGAAAATGGTTATCGTTTAAAGTTCAAAACACCTACACCTGAGTCAAACAAGAATTTTGCTGAGTACATCTCAACCATTAAACTATGTTTTAACAGATGGATTGAGTTATCGTAAATCGAATACACTTGTGACTACCTTGTGGATCTTATGTTGAGGGATAGGATTCTGTCATCAATAAGTGCTGACTTTTTAGCCTACCTCCATTAATGCAGACCGGAGTTTTTGGCATCCGTGGAAATTTAGAGCGTCAATATTTGACCGCTCATCCTGAAAAAAAAATATCAGTAACTCAAATATCATAGAGGCGTTACCTGTTGCTTTAACAAGGTCTATGCACTTGAACACTCCCAGACAGAGATCACAGAGTGTTGATAGAAATTTTGGTCGGACATGGATCGCAACAGAGGAAATTTTTCGGGTTCCATACAATTTTAGAAATAGATCACTGCCAGAACAAAGAAATTTTCGCCCATACTACGATGGAACCTCATCATCAAAACACTTCTCTGTACCCAACAGAGGTTGGCAAGGGGTGCAAAACTCTTATGCAAATAGAGGCCACAGGCAACATTATGGCAATAATAATAATAATAATAATAACAGCAGAAATTATCAGAACAACAATTTATGTAGTTAACGCAATATGGAACGTTCAAACTCAGTTGTTAAATCAAGGCATCATTACAGGTGGGGTGAATCAAATCAATGAAAACACATCCCATGCAAATGCATGCAATTTAGATCTATCTAATAAGTCAAATTGTACTGTATGCAATACTCTTTTTTCAGTCAGAGGGGATACCTAGACTGTTGTGTGGACATCCACTACCAGTACTTCCATCTCATGATGGCAGAGGTTCTTTGACATTTCATAAAGGTTTTGTTAATAAACGTGTTTCAGTTTTACGGGATACAGGTGCACCACTGTAGGTGTACGTCAGTCTCTGGTTGACCAAACATACTATACATGTGAGGAGGTAAAATGTGTCACATTATGTGGTACTGTGGAATTCTACCCCACAGCAGAGCTATATATAGATACACCTTCTGCAGTAGAAACATTATAGTGTTCTTTTAAAGAACCCTTTCACTGACTTGATCATTGGAAATCTTTCTGAATTGAAGGAATGAAGATACCATGGAGTGGGAATGTCAACATTTGATATCTGCAAATGCTGTTACTACCCGAGCACAAGCTCAGGCACAAACTCAAGTAGAAGAGTTAAGTAATGATGATGATTTGCAGGTCTCATTGGTTAGCAAAGATGCATTTGTTACCATGCAGAGAAATGATGATTTATAAAAAAAAAAGAAATTGTCAGGTCGCTAAATCTCATGATGTGGATTATAATGACAATGCTATTCATTGGTATACCATCAAAATGACATCCTGATACATAATTTTAGAGATGTTACATCACTAAGAAAACAATTTATGGTTCCAACAAATTTCAGACCTTTTATATTACGACATGACTGAGAATCATAAAGTGTTATATATATTCTGCATTTCTGTATGGTGCAGAAACATGGACGATGAATAAGCATTTGGAAGAAAGAATTGAGGCTCTTGAAATGTGGATTTATAGAAGAATCGGGCGTATCTCATGGAAAGAGATGAAAACAAATAAGGAGGTCCTAGAAAATCTAGGTATGAAAAGAGAACTAATGAGGGAGGTCAAAGTTCGGCAGCTAAAATACTTTGGCCACATAAAAAGGCATAACACCTTGCAGAAGACCGTAACAGAAGGGAGAGTTGAAGGCAAACGTGCAAGGGGAAGACAGCGCTATAAGTGGGAAGATAACATCAAGAGATGGACAGGAAAGAGTCTATCAGAGTGCACCACCAAGACAAGAGACAGAAGACGTTGTAGATCCATTACAGCCAACCTTCGTTGTGGAGATGGCAACTGATGATGATATTACGACATGCTCATGATGTCAATTGTGCTGGACACATGGGTATTGCTAGAACCAAACAGAGAATATTGTCAAATTGTTTCTGGCCTGGTGTTACTAAAGACATCAAAACATTATGTCGAACATACAAAACATGCCAAGAGGTAGCATCCAAGAGTACCCACCATAATGCACCTATTCAGGCATCAGATGTATCTGTCGGACCTTTCGCTAAGATGGCGATTGACTTAATAAGTCCATTACCAGTTGTGTCAGTAGAGGCCATAGATATGTTCTCGTGTGCATTGACATGTGCACACGATGACCTGAGGTTATCCCTCTTAAAAATATTTTGTCTACAGAAGTGGCTGATGCCCTTCTGCCTATTTTTAGCAGACTAGGCTTCCCTGAGAATTTACTATCGGATAGGGGAATTCAGTTTGTTTTTAAGTAATGTCACAGGTAATGAGAGTCTTTGAAATTGATAGATCGCTCATTAATGTCTATCACCCAATAGCAATTTGCGAAAGTATAGCACCTAAACAAGACTAAAAAACAACTTTTAGGCAAGGTTACTGCAAAATATCTGCGAGATTTGGACAGAGTACTCCCAGTTGTCTTGTTTGCCTATCAGGAAATTCCGAATGAACAGACAGGGTTTTCACCTTTTGTACTAATTTTTGGGGCGAAACCTCGTGGACCTATTTCCATTCTGAAACATTAATTGAAGCTTCAGATATGACCGAGGAGGTGCAAACATCATATGAATATGTGGTGAATTAATGTAAGAAACTGATTGACGCTTGTCAGATTGCATTAGTCTTCTAAAAAAAAGCAAAAGAAAAGGTTCATTTGTTTATAAACCAAAATAGAAAATTACGTCAACCATGGCCAGGTGACGAAGCATATGTACGTGTGCCTACCAAGGAAAATTTACTTGATTTCTTGGAGTGGCTCATATAAAGTCATTGCAACAATATCTGACGTAGATTGTATCATATATGTGAAAGGTAAAGAAAAAAAGTTTCCATATCAACATGCTACAAATATTCCATTGAATACATAGAAATCTTACATGTCTTCGAAGCCATCGACGACTCCATTGATCGTCGTTCTTCACTTGCTTTATCCGGGAGGAACAGTCTGCTTTTCCTGATGCTCCTTTGCTTCTTCCTGCAATGCCACTTAAATCCACATAATCTTGGAGACATTTCTATTTCTCCAGATCTGTCAGTCGATCAACACAGTCAAAATTCTCATCTTCTACAGTCTTATCAGGATGTGCTTACTAACATTCCCGGTCAGACTAATATCATTTCTCATGATATCCAACTTCGTGATCACCATCCTATTCGACTCAAGCTTTAAACCATACCTGTCCATTTCCAGTCACAGGTAGATAAAGAAATAGATGACATGCTTATACCAGGAATTATCTCACCATCAGAAACACCGTATTCATTTCCAATGGTGATCTTTAGGAAAAAAGGACAAATCCATCAGAATTTTTTAGACGTCTAAATAGTATATCTGTCAGTGATGCTGAACCCATGCCATTCCTTGAAACTCTATTGGATAAACTTTCCAGTGCTACTTATTTCAGTAAATTAGATCTCTCTAAAGGCTTTAAGCAAGTGCCACCTACTGAAAGATCCAAGCCTTACACTGCCTTTTCCACTCCTAAGGGCCTATTTCACTGGGATTACATGTGTTTTGGCTTGGTAAAACGCTCCTGCGACGTTTATGCGCATGATGAGGACGATTTATTCCTACATTGATGGTATTTGTCTATTTCATAAATCGTGGAATGAACATATAGTTGTTCAATCTTTACTTCAAGCTCTTCGTCTGGTCAACCTTACTCCCAGACCATCTAAGGTTCAGATTGGCTTTAAGGAGATCTCTCTCTAGGACACAAATTTGGTCACGGCTTTTTGAAAACTGAAGACAATACTATTTCTAGAATCTTAAACCTTGATGTTCCTAAAATAAAATTAAAACCGGTCAGACGTCTTCTTGGACTTATCAACTTCTATAGGAAATGCAAAATTCAGATGCAGTACAAACTGAAAACTCTCGATGAGAGGTCACAGCAAATGTGTCTGAAAATACACAAGGAAAAGACACAAATAATGAGAATAAATGCAGGTAATAATAACAGGGTTGAACCTACCACCCGTGAAATCTATTTTCTATACATTCTCGCGTTTCTGTCAACCTTTACTCTTTACTTAGACTGGGCCCAATAAACCAATTAACTACCGTACGACAGAATGGTCGCTCGTCCGTGACGTATTCTAGTCTGTGGCAAGAATGATGGCTAACATCTAAGATTGAATCTTAGTCTAAGTCTAGCTAGAGTGTGATGTATGTGCTGTTGATGTAAGAGAAAAGTAAATAATAATTTATCCCCTAGGCAACGATTCTTTGTTTCTTGGGTTCTAACCACACAAAAGATGAATAAATTATTTTTTTCTTTCCGCAGCATAATAATAGTTTACTTACAGTTTGATCGTGATGGTGATTTTTGTTGGTGGCAATGATATATAATAATTTTGTACAAAAGACCGCTGGGACGTGTGATTGTTTATCAATCAGATTTTTGTGGAGCAATAGCGTGAGCACCGCAAAGGAAGTGCATGGGGCAGTTGCCAAGTTAATCGCCTTCCCAGAGCTCATACTGACTCTAGGTGTTGGTGAGTGTGTTGAAAAAAATAAGGGACAATTTTTTTCCTTCTTAATTAAAAAAACAAATTTTTTCACATTTTAGTAATAGATTTTAATTATTTTTTAGCCTAATCTACAATCCCTATGGATTAAGTCGAATGCGTTAGGAGCCTTTTTTGCCAGTTAACAGTTCTCACAATGCGCCATGTACAAATTATTACCTATCATTTAGTATATAGTAAATTGGCGGTGTCTGTTAATTTGTCGCATGGCATTTAAAAAAATAATAGATAATAACAATAATTTTTTAAAATGAAATATAAACCGTATTCTGTCCTCCCACTGTCAGTCATTCTAACACCTCTAAGTTCGTTTGGTAACCGTCTACACAGTAAACACAAATAACTGCCTCGTCTCAGTTAGGTAGCTGTGGTCTAACATTTTAATTGAATATGTGGTTACGGAAATCGCTACGCTTTATTTTATTTAATACACCTTACTAGCAAGAAAAAAGATCTAAGTAAAGTATTTAACTGTATGTTTAAAGTATTTAAGTGTTTAACTTTAAATGCTTTCCCTGTAAAACACTTCTAACACTTAGCACTATTTACCAGAAAATCCAGAATAAAAATCTCCACGAATCACTTTTTAACCAATAATCCAACAGAAATGGTTTAAGGCTGCGTGTTAGATTCTTCTCAAATTCTGAGTGACGACTGAAAGATGGGTTATAGAAACAGTAGTATATATATCATTAAATTTTCCCTGATCTCTAATGCGTTATTTCGCATTCCTGTGTGTGTCAAATATTCAGAAGCTAGAGGTATCAATATGAAAGTTTTCGTGCTTCGGTCTTCCAGGGTTTCTCGTCTGGAGCTGTGACCGGCATGAAAAGACTTTCTGTTCACTAGCGGGTTTTCTTCTAGGATGCCTGTGTTCCAAAATCAAAGGGTATTGGGGGTTTTGGATTTCCCCTGAGCAAACTTCAAAGAAGTCTGTTATGTGTCTCTCTCTCTCTCTCACGTGCTGTCTGTCAAGTATTATATGATTGACAGATAAGCTCGCGTGAGTGGAACCGGGTAAACAAAAGCGTGATTTGTTTCCTGTTATGACTGACAGGTCAACGAAGATTGTAAACACAGCGTTGGCTAGTGTTTAAAGAAAAGTCGGGGACAAAATGGTACGTTGCAGAAATAGACAACTGGTAAAATGCATGTTTAGCTAGCAAATCAGAGAGCAGCTATAAGATTACAATAAGCTGTCAGATTACTGTAGGCTCTTTTCCAGTACACGTCACAAGGACACAATATAGTAAATAGGTAGGACGGACAAAGATAGAGTACGACAAAGTCAACAGATACTGAACAGTTTGACGTCATGTTATGGAAAGAAGTCATGATGACGGGAAGTTGTTAAGGGACATGATCGCCTGTGCCACCAGGTATGGTATTTCTTCTTCTTTGATCCATAACCTTCAACCGTCAAAGCAGTCAGCGGCCATCACGCCTGGTGGCGTCTTGTAGGGCAGTAACAAATTGATTCCACTTTGCTCGGTCGGCGGCGATCCTTCGAACAGTGCCCCAACTGTGGTTCATTCTTTGCATCTCAGCTTCCACAGTTCTCCGCCAAGTTGTTTTTGGTCGGCCTCTCTTTCACTTTCCCTCGGGGGTCCATAGCATAGCTGTTCTTGTGATGGTATCAGGGTCCCTTCTGAGGACGTGGCCAACCCAACTCCAGCGTCTGCCAGCTATGATGGTGTGCATGTCCTCCTGATTACTCCGAATAAGTAGTTCTTGGTTGCTGATGGTGTTTGGCCAAAAGATTCGGAGAATTTTCCTTAGGCAGATTGTGTGGAAGGAGGACAGTTTCGACATTTCCTTCTCTGTTACTCTCCAACATTCCGCACCATAGAGAAGCACAGAAAGTACACAGCTCTCATACAGTCTTAATTTGGTGTTCTCGCTTTATTCATTCTGTTGTTAATGTCCTTTCTTGTTCCACCGTCAGGTGTTACTATGCATCCTAGGTAAGTAAATGTGTCTGTCTGTTCTAACTTCTGGTTCCTTACTGTTATTGGCTCAGGATTGCTCACATTTAGTGTCATGACCTCTGTCTTCTTCAGATTGATGTTCAGGCCAACCTGCTGGCCATATTTATTCAGTCTATCGGTTTTGTTTTGAATGTGTTGATGTGAATGCGCGAGTAGTGCAATGTCATCTGCACATTCCAGGTCTTCCAGTGTAGAAAACGCTGTCCATATAATTCCTCTTGGAGGGCCCTCTGTTGTCTGGCGCATTAACCAATCTATGACTGTCAAAAATAATGTTGTTGATAAGGGTCATCCCTGTCGTACTCCTGTTTTCACTTCGAAAGTTACATTACTCGATCCAACACTGCACGTAAAGTTAGAATAGATGTTTTTATGATGGAAACAATGCGGCTGGGAATTCTATAAGTCCTCAGAATTTTCCATAGGCTGTCCCTGTGTATGCTGTCGAAAGCCTTTTCAAAATCAGCAACGTTAATGTACAGCTGTCTCTGCCATTCTGAGCACTGCTCTATAATGTTCCTGAGGGTAAATATATGATCTGCACATCTTCTGTTCTTTCTGATGCCCGCTTGTTCTTTCCTCAGTTTATGGTCAACTGCTTTTGAAATTCTCTGGATAATTATCCTGCCTAGTATTTTGCTGGGAACTGAGAGGAGGGTAGTTACTCTCCAGTTGTTGCAGTCTGCAAGGTCGCCCTTCTTGGGCAATTTGACAATTATTCCGTTACTCCACTCTGTTGGTGTTATCTCAGTTTCCCAGACTTGTGCAAATAGTGGTTCTAATAGTTCTGCTGCTAGTTCAGGGTCTGTCTTGAATAGCTCAGCATTCAGATTGTCGTGACCAGGCGCTTTTCCATTTTTTAGCCCTTTAATAGCTGTGATGATTTCTTCTTTTCGTGGAATGTCTGTATTTACGTCTAAGTAACTTTCAGCCTCAGGAACATTCAGTTGAGTCTCTGGTGGTTCCTTATTCAGTGTTTCTCTGAAGTGCTCTGCCCATCTTGTTTCCTGCCCCTGTGCTGTGGTGATGAGATTTCCTTGCTTGTCTCTTACTAACGTTATGTTGTTTGCACCTCGTTTTCCACGGATAGCTTTAGTTATTTTATAAACTGTGCTTTGTTCATTTCTCAGTGCTGCCTATTCTGCCTATGTTGCAAGGTCATCCAGAAATGTCCTTTTGTTAGCACGGGTTTGATGTTTTACTTCCTTGTCCAGCTGACTGTACTGTTCACTATATATTGCCTTTAACCTGGGAGACTTAGCTTCTGTTTTCTTTCTTTTCATCTCCTTTCTCTTCGCTACGGTGTTTAGCGTTTCTGGTGTTATCCAGTCTTGGCTTTCTTTCCTGAAATCCCAAGCATGACTTGCTGCTTCCTTTGTATATTGTTGAGATGGTGTTGAATTTCTGGGAGACATCGTCGGTCTCTGTTCTTTCCTGGCTTTTGGTAATAAGATATCGTCTCTTTACGTCGACCACGAACGCTTTTCTGGTGAAGGGGTCTGTTGCTGTCATTTTTGACGGTGTAAAGACACCAACCTAATTTATGTTTGGTTTAATGTGATCAAAGAGAGATAAATGTTTATTATCTTTCTGTGACAGGTTTTACTGGTGATTATCTTCCCCTGTCTTATGTTGTCCTGTCTCAGGCATGTCTTATAGTTGACATGACTTAAGTCTATTTATAGGACCATATACGGAGTATCTTTACCACCCGTTTGGGCGGAAACGCCTGGTCTGGTTTAGCCTCGATCTGGTCTATGCTCTTTGGGCATGCGCAGGTCTTGGCGCAAAGACCGAGAGACTTTGTTTCAAAGAGAGTGTACCTGAGGCTTAGAACGGATGTGTCGATCCGTAGATTTCTCTCTGCCAAGTTTCGATAGGGATTTGGAAATTCTGGGAATGACTGATTTGTCATTCTTCCTTCCCTGAGTGATTCTTTATGCCAGTATTGGCTGTATTGTGTTACCTTAGAGTGTAAGGATTCTATGAGAAGGTAACTGAAACATTATTCGATCTTTTCGTCTCGATTTGATCTTATAGGTACATTTATTGTAGATGGCGACATAGTGAGCGAAGCTCACGAGGAGTTAATATAATGTACCCCAGTATGGCTACATACTGAAAGACTAGGTCTAAGTTGACCTGTTATTATAAGCCCAAGAATCAGCTTAATGGATCTGCAATGCAGGCGGAATATTGTTTGGCAGAAATATAATTATTCTCAGAAGTTTATGTAAACTGAGAGTCACCTGATTATCGAGGCTCGCGACCTGCGGCATGATTTCGTCGTCATTATATTGGTCTGTGTTTACGGCCAATCTTCTTCACCAGAATGAAGTACCTGGCATGTGAGGCCAGAATGAAGTCTTTGGCTAGTTGTAGGACAATAGCATTGACTTTGTTAAATAACTGATATCGCCCGTACTAGGCAATATATTTGCTAGGGCTTACCTGACGGGGCTCAGTCAGAGATGGGAGCTATTGCACGAACAGTAGTTATTGGTCAAGACATGGTTACATGTCTAAGCTGTTCGGGATCTGTGATGCCTGATGTTAACCTTTATAACTACACATATAATGTCCATGATCTTGTACTATTGACTGTTTCGTCCATCATCATATTATCGTACGTCATGAATAAATATTGTAAACGTCAGCAGCATTACCTTACTTCACTGACTTCTACTTGTGGTTGTGTGAGTTTATGTGAAGTCGTCCAAGAGCCTATACGGCCTTCGTGTTGTCAGCACTATTATCCACTCACCTACACGATCAACCACATCCAATACAAGCACGAAACGTCTGTATCTACATGTATGCTGATACTAGGTGTGTCTCTACTATACCCTGGCGGCACCTCATGCCGGTGACCTAGATACACCGCATCATTGTGACACGCCCACTCTGCCATCTTTACAACACACGAACACAAACGGGCAGCTACATCTAGAGAGTGTTTACATCTTCCAACATAGGGCCAGTTATACATTCTCTAGCCTCAAACAGACAGTAAAACAGACTTTTACATCTGGTGGACCAGATTCGTGGGTTTTTTGTCAACGACACGTATTTTCCTGCCCACATCTGGATTTATACATCCGGAAGACAAGATTGACGGTTAGCTGTCAGCTACACAAGACAGTAGAAAGTAGGTCAACGTCTGCTGACCGACGTAAACATTTATGTATGAGACGGAATCGCTACATGGACCACAGCTGCTGAAGAATGTTGCATGGACCACAGCTGCTACAGGAGTGCTACGTACACCACAGTTGCTGACGAATTTGTTTAACACTGTGACAGTCGTCGAGGGACATATGTGTCAAAGTTCACGTCACAATTTAACGTGCAAGCTCGGCTTGTAAACATAGAACAGTTCAACCTGTTGTTTACTTACGAAATTCTACAAACATTCTCAACTGAAGTCGAGTATGGTTTGATAGCTTCACTTTGGAGACTACTACATCTGTTGTCAAGTTACGGTGACCTTCAACGGTGGAACGTCTACCAGTGTGTTTACAAGTGTACTGCATTGAACTGCATCTTTGCGGTTGTAGAGGATTGCGCTAAAAGATAAGTGGCCTGTTTTACGTGTTAAACTAAGCCTTTATTTTTTGTGCAACTGTTGCCGTCGTTATTGTAGTTGTTGAAGGCTATTTTTTCTTAATTGTTCAATAGGGCCTCTTTAGTTCTGGTCATTGATTCATTAAATTCTTGATCGTGCTGTTGTTGGAAAATTACGCGAATGTGGGTCAATAACATTCTGCCTGTCATAAGGTTTGAACTCAGCAACTTGATTAAATTGATAATTCATTTGGGTTGAGTCCGTATATGTTTATTACAGGTTACACATGAAGAACAAATCCACGCAAGCTGAACATGAAAGTACATATTAAATCCTACATCGTAGATGCTGTCCATGCATCACAGTCCTTGTCCAGTAATATGCAATACTATAGTCAGAACGGTATAACTATATGTACGCGCGGTTGGAGCACCCAACGGCCGACAGTGAGATTATGCGTCTGACAATATAAACGAATATGGACTGCTATTTCTTCCTTCCTTGAATTTAGTTAATTTACTAACCTCCATAAAATTCCTCTCTTTTTAATATTCTTGGACTGACCCATGTCCGTACTACAGTAACATATGTGCGGCAATATCATGCCCACCACTAGAAGGATTAGAGGACACGTCTATTCAGTTCGACGGTCAATACAAAAAAGGGTGCGGTAACCTAGTCACCCAGCGTGACCTTACCAACGCTACCACGACATAAATCGATCGTGTGTATCGCGTTCAATAAACTAACAATTATTTACATTATATTAAATGTGGTCACCCCTAAAACTGCACGCTGCTAACCTCTAGCAGACCATGCCAATAAAACTACCGTAACAATTCCCTGTACACTGGGGGGGGGGGGAAATCGATAGACTTTTTTTTTCATAACCTATCTGAATGAATAATTCCGAAAAATTTAACAAAAATGCGACATATGGCCTACGATGCTCTGACTAGAACAGTGTCGTGGTCATGTCGACTAACTAACAGTCATATAATATACTAACGATCATGTTATACATAAATGTTATACATAAATGTTATATTAGATAAGAGAAAATGTCTAATGTTAATATTTAATTACTCAATTAAGTCTGTCGTAATGATATGTCATGTGAAGAATAATCTAACTAATTAAAATTAAACTAGTTAATGATATTAAGTGTGTATTAGGAATCAAGTTATTAAAAATCTAATGCAAGAAAATGAAAGACGATGTCATGAGACAAGAAAAGAAAAAGAAAAAACCAAATAAGAAATAAAGTAGGGAAAGAAAATAACGTATAAATTTAACTTAGTTATGTGTGTTTGACAATAATCATATGTGTTAAGTGGTTAATACCTATCTAACTTAACGAACTAAATAATAAACTAGTATGTAATGTGTCAACATAATAATCAAGTATACAATATAATTATGTAATTAATAATTACATCTAAGAGTATTGTGTAAGAATCGTGTGAGCTTTCTTTTCTTTCTTTCATTTTTTTCATATTTCATTTTTTTTTAAATCTTTTTCTCACATTTCATTTTAATTTCCATTACTTCAACGACTAAATTAAAATTAATTAGCATTGGATATGACGATCCATCCGTAGTCTTGATCCTTGTGAATTTCCATTAGAAAAAAAACTATTTAAATGTTCTGATTCAGAATAAATATAGAACTTCTTAACGTCCAATAGTGCAAGTCATATATCGAATTAGTTCGATAGGTTTTCAGTTATTATTTCCGCAATTGTTTCAAATAATTTCATCCTGAATGGACACCAACCAAAGTCCCGGCGTAAACAAGAACACCTTGTTATTTGATTTCGTACATTTCGTATAACGTATGTATCTAGTAAGCAGATACTTGGTTTGTAGTCAATGGTTCATTTCTATGTTGAAAATGCAACGATAGTACTATGTCTCTTGGGTAAGTTTCTGCGAAGAGTATTATTGTTTATGAACTGACATCAGAAGGGTTTCTAGAGAGAGTATCTGCCAAGACGTTCTCTGATCCTGTAATATATTCGATGGAGAAATCAAAAGGCTGAAGGAGAATAGCGAATCTGGTGAGCTTAGGGCTTTTATGATTCGCCTGTCGTAGTGATGCCACAGCCTTCTGATCCGTCTGGACCACGAATGGGGCCCCCAGCAAAAATTTCTCCAGTTTTGTAATCGCCCAAATGATTGTCGACAATTCTCTGTCAACAGTGGAGTATTTGACTTCTGGCGGCTTCAGTTTCCGTGAGACATATAATGATGGATGAAGGATGTCGTCATGATATTGGAGCAAACAAGCGCCAATTCCGTAATTACTCGCATCTGTACGGAGTATAAACTTTTTGGAAGCATCAGGTAGTCTCAAAATAGGTGGATTTGAGAATATATCAATTATTTTAAGAAATATTTTATTACACTCACCAGTCCATGTCACCTTCACTGGCCTGTCTTTTTTTAAATAACGATGACTTGCGATGAATGTTGCAACGTTTTTCGTCTATGTATTTATTTTCTAATGCATGGGAAATAACTCATGTATTGTAGTCACTTTTTTATTTCTACTAGTTGTCTAATCGTGTGACGATAGTTGCCGATAGTTTGTGTGAACGATTTTGAGTCATGTCCATATACGGAGCGCTCAGGTCGTCAGTTATTATAAACAGTTGGCAATCGCAATGTTTCAAGATTCATTTCCTTATTAGGTTCGAATCTGTACGATTGTTCTCCAGAATATTCTTTGGTTCGTAAGTTGGCTGAACACCGGTCGAGTCGCGCTTGTCTGCGCATGTCTGGTCTTGATCGCTTTTTTGCACGGGTTCCGCCCCGACATTCAGAGTGTGGCAGATGCGTGATAAGCAAGACGCGTTTGGTTTGCCAGCGTCTGTGCTTAAACTGTTCAGGAAATAATGTCCTATTCATATTGTTCCTTTGGAGATGATATATCTGTGGTGATTCTAAGTGCTGGGAAGCCTGTGAGTTATATGTTTATTTCCTGAAGTAAAGGTAATGACATTTTTGACACTTATCGATATCTTTCGAGATTGACATTTTGTTTGTAGCCCGATTATAGGAGGGTCTACGCTATGAGAAGTTTTTCGTCAGCTCACGAATCATGTTCGCTGTTACTGCATCGATGGATGCATGTCCTAAGAACTATCTGCCTGCTAAACTTTACTGCGTGTTCCAGATTTGATATCTTGGATAACTAAAGGAATTTGGAGGATTTTTTGAGGACATTATTGATACCCTTCAGAAGACGTCCCTGTCTTGCTGAGGTTAGATTTAGGAGAGAGGATTTGATCTCCTATCATATTGATATCTTCCAGCTGTTATAGAAAGGGATGGAGATTTCCGCCTGAATACATTTACAGCTCTATGATGTACTGATATGCATGTGATTCATCTTTACTATGATGCTGTCTACCGTCCATTGCTGTACTGACTATGTTGCTGTAACAATGACTGTTTGATTGTACCTATGATGTACCTACCTTCGCGTATACATTTTGTCATGTGGCGTCCACAATAAATTATACAAGAAAACGTCACTAGCTGTTGCAAATCTCATTGACTTTACCCATCGTGAGTTAATGTGACGTCCTGGTGTGGATTGCCCTGTTTGTGATAATAACTGTTTGAATACACATCTGCATCTTACACAAACCAGACTACAGACACCATACTACGTCTTCAACGCCATTCAACATTATGACGTTCAACAAAATGGTAGTCAACATTTGGTGGCCAGTCCAAAGGCATTCGATAAGCCCACCACATCTCAACATTGATTTGGTGAGCAGATTCGGGGTCCCTTACCCACTACATTCAACACTACAAGTCAACAAACTACAAGACATCAACAAAGAATTTAGAAAGTACTCGGCGTTGCCCCGAAAAGATCGAAATTGTAACTTTTTGCCAGAAGCAAGAAATTTGACAGTACCCGGCGTTGTTACATATTGCCGGATATCACAGACTGTTGCTGTCTTTAACTCAAGTGAAGCCAGTCGCTGCTGTCAAGGTGCCAAGTTGCTGTCGTTGTATGAAGGTCAAGTGCCGGTTGTTTCGAGTTCGTTTTCAGAAGGCCAAGTACCGAATTCAAACATATTTACTATAGGATTCAGAAGGTCAAGTGCCGAAACAACACTACTTAATCAGTCTAGAAGCTCAAGTACCATCGTCATGGCAGTTGGAGCAGTTCAGATGTACCATCATCGTTGGATCTTCATTCCTTAGGACGCTGATTGTCATCTGTTTTTTCTGCTGGGCTGACGTTGGATTACCATAAGTTAAGTGGCCTGTTTTGTTTGTGAACTGTGCCCTTATACTTCTACTGAGTCTTCTGTGTTTCATCTCATTCTTTTGTCATATTGTTATATGTTATATGTTTATATGTTATTTGTATATTTATATTTATATGTTTATGTTTCTGCGGGTTTTCGGTTGGGCGGTGTCTCCCTTAGATCATACCACGTCATAGAGGTTGTCTATCGTGAGCGTTTTCTGTAGGGTGTGCAAATTTCCGATACTGGAATGTGCAAAGCGACTTCTGTTGCTATTTTTTGTTAGTTGTGATGACATGTGTTAGTATTGTTTTCGTTATTTTTCGCACTCTTTAGTTTTGTTTTGATTTGTTTGTATTTGCTAGCCTACTCTTTCCTATTGTTTAGTTTCATACACCATTTTTGTTTATACACTGTTGTGTCTTGTATTTGTAATATCTTCTCGCAGATATCATCACATTTTTTGTGATATTTCTTTACTTTTCGCTTTATTTTTTGTTGATTTCTGCGAATGTTTTCGTATTGTTGCTAAACCTTTGTTATTGTTTACATTGGTATTGTTTACATTGTTAATGTTTACATTGCTAGTGTTTACATGGTTGATGTTTACATTGTAGTTGTGTTTACATAGTCATTGGTTACACTAATGGTAATTGAATAATGGATTATGCTGATGCACTACTACTACACTGATGATAAATAAATGATGAATAGTATTGTGCACTATTGAATGGGAAGTGCACCTATGATCAAGAGTTGATTGATGATATTTCAAAAAGGTCTATACACAAGGTCTTTGATTTAAGACTTGTTTCCCATAGAGATTGGGATAATAATATGGTGTTGTGAGTAAGCAAGTGCTTCATTTAAGACTTGTTATAATTAAATTTGAAATAAGATAATTAATTATTTCAGGTTGTGGACTTAGATTTTAGACAACATGTCTACACTTGAATACTTTATTGAGCAGGGTAAATCGCTTGGGAAGACTGGTGATAAGTTAGAAGAATTTGCAACTACTCAATATGATAAAGCATTAAAAATGGAAGCTGAACAAAAGAAACTGCAGATGCAGGTGGATGAAAAAAGATTCCAAATGGAAATGGAAAAACAAAAAAGAGAAGCAGAAGCAGAAGCTAAAAGACTTGAAAAAGAGGCTGAAGAAAAAAAGTTACAAAGAGAGGCAGAGATTGAAAATAAAAAACTTGAAAGGGAAGCTGAAGAAAGGAAGTTACAAAGAGAGTCTGATGAGAGAAAAGCAAAAATGGAGCATGAAGAAAAACTCTTAGCTTTGGAAGTTGAGAAATTAAAGGTGATGAACATGGGTAATGCTAATGATGCAAATAAGGTCTCAGATAAGACTAATGCAAGCACTTTCAAGCTTAATCTACCACCATTCAATGCTTCCATCGACGATATAACATTCTATCTGGACAGATTTGAAACTTCATGTAAAGTACATAACATAGATAAATCACTGCAGGTTTATCATTTGTCCAAGATACTTAGAGGTGATGCTTTGAGTATGTTAAGTATGGTAGATGAGCCTGACAAGAACAACTATGAGGTTGTCAGGGCTATATTGTTAAAGAAATACCAACTTGACGAAGACGACTATCGTCTTCAATTTAAAAATATGTTGCCAGAAACTGTAATGCAATTCTCTGAATTCATTTCAAAGATACGTCTTACTTTTTCACGTTGGGTGGAGCTGTCTAAGACAGAAAAAAACTTATGAAGGACTTATGGACTTAATACTTAGAGACAAAGTCATGTCTTCTGTCAATGAGTCTTTCCTTGCTTTCCTTCATGAACGTAAACCTAAAACAATAAAAGAAATGGAAGATTTCTGTAGCCAGTCTATAACTGCGCATCCTCACGTAACCATTGGTAACGCTAAAGTAAAAGAAGGTCTGCCAGTTGCTTCGGCAGCACCTTATGGTCAAAACTCTAGTCATAGATTCCAACAAAATTTTGATAGGAAAAGTAACCGTAGTTACGGTCAAAATTATGGAAATCAATTTCAGGGTGATTCTTCTTCGAAGAATTGGAGACGAGCTGACAGTCCTCGTTACTTCCAACCTAATAATTTTAGGCATTTCAGAAGAGGATATGGTAACAGAGGCTTTTCCTCGCGTAGACCTCAAAACCAAACAAATAGATGTTCACATCAATGTGGACAAGATAATAATCGTGGAAACTGTAGTTCAAAACAGGATAACGGTTATAATAGAGATTCTAATAACTTCAGAGATAATAATAACTCTGATAACTTCAGAGGTAATAATAGTAGCGGTAGATCTCAATACAAAAAAAAGAGATATCAGCAGGCTAACTCTGCACAACAAGAATTTCAGGGAGCCTGTAATCAGGTTGTTGATAATAAAACCTCTGACGCTGTCACTTGCTCTTCTTTTGACTTTGGAAGAGCAAACAAATGCCCCCAATGCAGTACTCTGTTCGAACCGACTACAATATCGACTTTGAGTTGTGGTCACCCTCTCCCCGCTCTTCCTGCTTCAGTTGCGCATGACGGGAGAGGTTCTCTAATCCTACATAAGGGTCTTGTTAATAATACTCCGGTCTCACTACTTTTCGATTCCGGATGCACCACTATTGGTGTTAGACAATCGCTTGTAGAACCATCCTGTGCTACAGGAAAGGTTATCAAATGTGTCACATTTGGCGGCACTCTAGAGAAATATCCTACTGCTGTAATTCGCATTGCCACTCCTTTCTTTACTGGAGATGTGCATGCTTGTCTCTTACCTAATCCTATTGCGGACCTTATTGTTGGTCGTATTCACGGAGTTAGGGAGTGTACCCCACAGCAGATTGCTGCTTGGGAAGATAATAACATGCAAGCTACAAATGCAGTAGTTACAAGAGCACAAGCTCTACAAACACCACAAACTTCGTTGAATAATGATAATGAAGTTCATAGCCAAGATAGTACCTTGGTTATTTCTCGTGACTCGTTCATAAAATTACAAGAAGAAGATCCTACGCTAAAAAAATTCTTCATTCTTGCGAAGAAAGGTGATCCAAATAAGGATACACAAAGAAAATCTTGGATAGCAATGAAAAACGGCGTACTTGTACGTATGGTACAAGACTCGGCTACGTCAGCACATTCGCAAATTCTTGTTCCCAAGAGTATGAGAGTGCAAATATTGCAACATGCTCATGACTCGCAATGTGCTGGACACATGGGATTTTCCCGTACAAAGTCGAGAGTCCTTGCGGCTT
Organism: Oreohelix idahoensis; assembly: GCA_024509875.1. NCBI lineage: Eukaryota > Metazoa > Mollusca > Gastropoda > Stylommatophora > Oreohelicidae > Oreohelix > Oreohelix idahoensis. The sequence continues at coordinate 39,240 of JAMPIV010008159.1, read as the reverse complement.
TCTTTTGGCCATTTGTTAACAAGGACATTCGTATATACTGCCGATCATGTCAGGTATGTCAGGAGGTCAAATCTAGAGGACCACGACATGCTGCGCCTATCCAGGCTGCTGACATCCCTATTCGGCCATTTCAGAAAATGGCCATAGATATTATTGGCCCTTTTAAGATAAAGTCGGCCAGAGGACATCAGTTTATCCTTACATGTGTCGATATGTGCACACGTTGGCCAGAGGCTATCCCTCTAAAGAGCATATCTACTACAGATATCGCAGATGCTCTTTGGCTGATATTTTCTCGCTTGGGGTTCCCCAGAGAAATACTGTCAGACCATGGCACTCAACTCATATCTGATACTATGTCTCAAGTAATGTCTACCTTACACATTAAAAGATCTCTCAGTAGCATATATCATCCTATGTCTAATGGGTTAGTTGAGCGTCTGAATAGAACGCTCAAGACTTTACTTGGTAAGATAACTGAAGATCATCCTCAAGATTGGGACAGGGTTTTACCCGCGGCTCTCTTTGCCTATAGAGAGGTCCTAAACGAACACACAGGATTTTCTCCCTTTGAACTTGTCTTTGGCGCGCGTCCGCGCGGCCCTATGTCTTTGTTACACGATCTCATCACTGCCGATTGTATTAGTGATGACACTCAATCCTCATATGAGTATGTCATTGCCCTTAGGCAAAAGATCATTGAGGCATGCAAACTAGCGACTGGTTCGTCAGAAATTGCTAAAGAAAAAGCAAGGCAGTTTGCTAACAAGAACAGATGTCTACGACAACTTTGTCCAGGTGACAAAGCATTCGTCCTACTCCCCAGTAGGGAAAATAGACTTCTGATTGCATGGAAAGGTCCATATGCAATAGTCTCACGAATTTCCGATGTTGACTATGTGGTCGATATAGATGGAAAACATAAAACTTTCCATATCAACATGCTGGTGGAATTTCATGAGCGTCCAGACTATTTGCTGCCTATTTTCCAGGCAACGGACGATTCTTCTGTACCTCATGGTCATTACTCATCCCTGTCTGTCATACAGGATGAGGAATCTGTTTTTTCTGATGTCGATCTTCCTCTTCCAGTGGTTCCACTACATTCCATGGAATCTTGGAAAGACGTTTCCATCTCTCCTAATCTTTCTGTTGATGAACATCGTCAAGTCTCGTCGATGTTACAGACATTTAAGGATGTTCTAACCGACATCCCTGGTCACACGCATGTCATAGAACATGACATAATTCTTACCGACAATAATCCTATTAGGGTTAGGCCTTATCCTATCCCTATACACTTTCAGTCACAAGTGGAAAAGGAACTGGATGAAATGATTCAATTAAACATAATTGAACCATCTACTTCACCATATTCTTCTTCCATGGTTATTGTTCGGAAGAAAGATAAGAACATACGAATTTGCGTTGATTATCGCAAATTAAATCAAGTCACAAAGTTCGATGCTGAACCTATGCCTTTACTAGAAGATCTACTTATTAGACTTTCTAATTCTAGATTCTTCACTAAACTTGACTTGTCTAAAGGTTATTGGCAAGTGCCTTTAGCAGATCATGCCAAACCTCTTACTGCTTTCTCAACACCTAGGGGTCTATTTCAATGGAATTTTATGCCTTTTGGTCTTATGAATGCCCCTGCTACTTTCGTTCGCATGATGCGTCGAATTCTTTCTCATCGTTCAGATGTCATCGCATACTTAGATGATATCTGTCTCTTCAGTGATTCCTGGGAAGATCACTATTTGGGTTTATATGACCTACTGTACACTCTACGTGAGTTTAATCTGACAGCAAAACCCTCTAAAGCCTATATTGGTTTTGGTGAAATCTCTTTCCTGGGTCATCGTGTTGGTCATGGTCTCTTGAAGACAGAAGACCACAATACTTCGAAAATATTGAACATCTCTGTACTTAAAACGAAGAAACAAGTCCGTAGTCTCTTGGGTTTAATTCAATTCTATGGGAGATTCATCCCGAATCTATCTTCGATCATGGCACCTCTCTCAACTTTGTTGAAGAAAGGGTCGCCTAATCTGGTTCGTTGGTCTCAGGAATGTCAATCTTCCTTAGACCAGATCAAGAAAATATTTTCTTCTCCTCCCATCCTAAGATTACCTACTCTTGATAGGACTTTTGTTCTTCGAAGTGATGCTTCATCCACTGGGATCGGAGCAGCACTTATGCAGGAATATGCTGAAACTCAGCATCCTGTTATGTACATTTCTAGAAAACTAAATGCGGCAGAGAGGAACTACTCGGTTTTAGACCGTGAGTTGTTGGCTATGGTTTGGTCAATTCTCAAACTACAAAGATTCCTCCTGGGCGCACATTTCATTCTAGAAACTGATCAAAAAGCTCTTACAGCTATTCAGACTAAGAACTTGAAGAGTTCGAGATCCACTCGATATTCTATTGCTCTTCAACCTTTTCACTTCACGGTATTCATCCGTGGGTCGGATAATGTGATGGCTGACATTCTGTCTAGATGTCCACATGATTCCAACTAATACTTCTGTCCTATTTCTAGATATACGACAGAGTCATAACACACCTATATTACTACAATACATTAGCACATCAGTCCTCACTTTAGGTGAACACATACTATTGTGCTTTGTTATCATCTTCTTCTGTTCCCATCTTTAATATAAGAAGAAGACTGAGTAGTTAATATAAGGGCCGAAAGTTTACTCGGCCACAATTGTTAATAATAATGTATTGTATAGTATGAAACTTAATGGCTATTAAATAGAATTATATTGGTTGTTTTTTCTCAGCATGTCATTGATGATCTGAGAAGCTACCTTTCTGTTGTCAAACATGGAGAGTTCCCACTTTATTTGTTTACCTTAGGAACGACGGGAGATGAGTCCTGGATCTTCATGTAGTTAATTTCATTATATAATCATATTATTACACGTTTAGATAATGTACTATTTAATATTTACTATCAGATGTGTACATCCATTCTAAAGCGGTATTAGAGTATGACACCGCAATTTAATAGTGATAGTATTGCACTTGCATATGTATGTTGTATTTACATGCTAACGTAGTGTGTGTTGGTGGCACCTCCCCGATATATTTTTTGAATCAGATTTTTTATCTGTTGAGAAATATTCTCACCAGACACTCTATGTGTCAATTTAGCCTCATATTAGGCAATTTAATCCATTATCCGCGCATAATTCGTGCGTTGTTAGGCTGTTTTTGGCTTTACTCTTGGATATTTATAAAAAAATGTTGCACATTTTTTTTATCGGGAGGTTGCGGTAATGTTGCGATGAATGTTGCAACGTTTTTCGTCTATGTATTTATTTTCTAATGCATGGGAAATAACTCATGTATTGTAGTCACTTTTTTATTTCTACTAGTTGTCTAATCGTGTGACGATAGTTGCCGATAGTTTGTGTGAACGATTTTGAGTCATGTCCATATACGGAGCGCTCAGGTCATCAGTTATTATAAACAGTTGGCAATCGCAGTGTTTCAAGATTCATTTCCTTATTAGGTTCGAATCTGTACGATTGTTCTCCAGAATATTCTTTGGTTCGTAAGTTGGCTGAACACCGGTCGAGTCGCGCTTGTCTGCGCATGTCTGGTCTTGATCGCTTTTTGCACGGGTTCCGTCCCGACATTCAGAGTGTGGCAGATGCGTGATAAGCAAGACGCGTTTGGTTTGCCAGCGTCTGTGCTTAAACTGTTCAGGAAATAATGTCCTATTCATATTGTTCCTTTGGAGATGATATATCTGTGGTGATTCTAAGTGCTGGGAAGCCTGTGAGTTATATGTTTATTTCCTGAAGTAAAGGTAATGACATTTTTGACACTTATCGATATCTTTCGAGATTGACATTTTGTTTGTAGCCCGATTATAGGAGGGTCTACGCTATGAGAAGTTTTTCGTCAGCTCACGAATCATGTTCGCTGTTACTGCATCGATGGATGCATGTCCTAAGAACTATCTGCCTGCTAAACTTACTGCTTGTTCCAGATTTGATATCTTGGATAACTAAAGGAATTTGGAGGATTTTTTGAGGACATTATTGATACCCTTCAGAAGACGTCCCTGTCTTGCTGAGGTTAGATTTAGGAGAGAGGATTTGATCTCCTATCATATTGATATCTTCCAGCTGTTATAGAAAGGGATGGAGATTTCCGCCTGAATACATTTACAGCTCTATGATGTACTGATATGCATGTGATTCATCTTTACTATGATGCTGTCTACCGTCCATTGCTGTACTGACTATGTTGCTGTAACAATGACTGTTTGATTGTACCTATGATGTACCTACCTTCGCGTATACATTTTGTCATGTGGCGTCCACAATAAATTATACAAGAAAACGTCACTAGCTGTTGCAAATCTCATTGACTTTACCCATCGTGAGTTAATGTGACGTCCTGGTGTGGATTGCCCTGTTTGTGATAATAACTGTTTGAATACACATCTGCATCTTACACAAACCAGACTACAGACACCATACTACGTCTTCAACGCCATTCAACATTATGACGTTCAACAAAATGGTAGTCAACAGACAGAAAACATGTTTACAAATTTGAAGATGTCAAGAAACAAAAATGTTTTTCGAGAAAAAAAAAATCAATAAATCAATCTATATTAGGATAGATGATTATGAAAGATAAGAAATGATGACTGACAGTGCTAAGTCACCTAAAAAATATGATCAAAGTGTTACTGCAAAATGTTATCTGCGTAAAGCAGAATCAGTTAATAGTTGCAATTTTAGAGAACGGTGATGAAAAAAAACACCATCATCACGCTCGATAACCAAATGAGCGTCTCGATTGTTACAAAATGTAACCAAAGCCTGGCTATTCTGACCATCGACAGATGGCAGAAGAACAAACTTAACGTTTGCTGTAAAATTAAAGAAATTTCTAAGTGCCTGCCATGTACTTTTATGTGGCAGATTTCGCACTAACACCGTGCGAGAATACGCATTTTTTCTAATAAATGTAGTATCATTGTCACGAAATTGTGCACAATGATGAAATGTATTCTTTGTCCTATGAACCAAGTTAACTTTCTCCTTTGCCATAGACATAGTATATTTATTGGATGATGTATCATCCTGACTGAACTTAGGATGATAACTATCATTACCAAACGTAGTAGGTTTCCTACATGTCGTAGGCATGTCTTGGTTGGGCAAAGTAAAACCTCTGCCGTTAGACTTATTTGTCTTAAATTCAATATCCCTGTTCCTTCTAACTCCAACATTATTCTTGACCATATTATTCTTCTTCGTAACATCTTTGTCAATGTTGACAACGACAACAGTTTTCTTAGGATCAGTTATAATCTGATCCTGTCGCCAACATGTATTTTCAGAAATGGCAGTAGTGTCCTGACGAGGAAAAGTATATCTCCCTCGAAATGATCTTTTCATTTTGTTGGGTTGTGCTGAACTGGTCTTATTACATGGAGTATCCTTAGTATGTTGTACAATAGATCCATCATCCTCATCAGTATCCGGGATAGTACTCAGAGTGAAGTTAGAAACTGCTGTGCCACATGTATTCATTTTGTTGGCACGAAGTGTAGCCATCGCAACAACAGCGTTAGCGTTGATAAAAGATTGCAAATTTTTTCTCTCCCATTCATTAATTTCTTTAAGAGTGCAATCCTTACTGCCGTGGATGCGTCCTACTGAAAGATCTGCTGATGGATTCTGTAACATGCACACCTTGACATTACCTGTAAAAAATGGTGTGCTAACATATACTATGGCAGTGGGGTAGTACTCAATAGTACCCCCGAAGGTCATACACCTGACATGTTCCCCTGTAGCACAACTGGGGTGAATGAGTGACTGTCGGACTCCGATAGTGGTTGATCCCGTATCCCTTAAAACTGAGACCACAGTACCATTTACTAATCCTCTATTGAACATCAGGGTGCCTGTGCCGTCGTTCGCCGAAAGACCAACTGCTGTATGAAGGTGTCCACAATTCAGCACAGTTTCTTTGGCCTTCTGAAAAATAGCATTACAATCTTGGCAACTATTTGCCACATTAAAATTAACAGCACAACATGAAGACGAAGATTGTGACTGATTATTATTATCGGAAACACTAGGGGTCGTACCATCCGTGAGTGCCGCCCCTGCATTGTGATCAAACTGTGATGGTCTCCGTGACTGAGACCGATGACGAGAATAATCATTTGAATTATCTCGTTGTCCCCTATTGTAACTGTTATCTCGATGTCTCGAGCTATGATTATTGTTATTCCAATTGTTACCATTGTAGTTATTATATGAACGGTTATAATATCCGTTATGTTGACCATTGTTATATCTCGACTGAGGTGAATAATTTCTATTATGTGGTCTTCCTCTACTAAAGTCATTGTTATTGTTGAAATTATTCTGTCCCTTATGGAAATTAACGTTATAATTTCCTTTGAACCTACTTCTGTCTACACTGTGTGTTCTTGGTTTGTTATGATTGTAGTGTGCCATATTAGAAGCCACAGGTAGAGGTTCCCTTATCAAAGAGCTAGAAATGTTCGCATTCGGATGCGCAGTACAATAATTTAATGAAATTTTTTCCAACTCCTCAATAGTATCTGGTTTACGTTCTTGCAAATAGGCAAAGAACGGTGGGCTGACAGAGGATAACACTTTATCCCTTAGTAACAGATCAACTAACTTGTCATATGATTTGTTGACACCTGCCAGTTCCACCCATCTGTTAAAAGTATTGCGTATGTTTTCTTGCAGTTTCCAACTTAAGACGTTGCAATTCCATTTCTTGCTGCACTGCAATTTCCTGTCGTCTCAATTTATTCTCTTCTTCAATCCGTAGGATTTCATCTCTTGCTACTTTCCTTTCTTCTTCTTGTCTTAATTCTTCTTTATATTTTGCAAGTTGTTGTTCCGCATATTCAAGTAGTTCCTGTCCTTTCATATTAAAATCTGTCCCATTTTTAATAAAATGGTCTAAGGTAAGCATCTTGACGCTAATATTGTAAGTAATTATTGATCTGTAATAATCAGCAATAAAATCTAAGTAATTATTGTCCTTATTCAACGTATGCATAGTCACTTTAAATAATTATAATATTATTGAACTTTTTTTTGTAAGTTCCACCAATAAATATAATATTTTGTAAAAATATTATATGTACCCACTAATATATATCATAAATGGTTATGATATTTATTTATTTAAAATGCTTAAATTATATCATGCACTTAATATTAGTATTTAATAATAAAGGGTATTATCCCTATATAAGTATGTCATTCAATCAATGGTATGTGCTAAGTCAGAATGTAGTACTGGGAAAATGTACCAATGAACATATAATATGTCTGTCATATTCAAGGCAGACCATAAATTTATATTTACTTATCAATATCTATTATATTATTATGCCCTAGTCATCATATCCAAAGTGCATCACTAGTGTGTTGAACCACTACTGCAAATTGATGCAAAGTCCCTGAGTTATTCTCAAATTTCTTAAAAAATTAATTAAATTCAATTACAATCTTATTATTAAACAAATGATAATATTAGTATTATATGAATAATGTATGAGATGAAGACAAACAAAACGATTAGTTAACCAAGGCTTACAGAACAGTATTACGATACGACAAAGACATTTTCACAATAAAAATGCATTTATAAACTAAGCAGAATAAACCGGAAGTAATGAGAGGTCAAGGAGAAAACCGAATGGAGAATCAATCTACGTACACAAGAAATAATGACGTATACATGGACTCATAGACAAACTTTAAAATACACATATTCATAAATAAAAAATAGTTAGGTCAGGAATGACGAGATAGGTTACAAACATGATACAAAACTGAATAAAATAAAACTGAATATGATCCAATACACCATTAATTTACAACACTGCACAGCTAACAGATAAGGTCAAATAATGGCAGGTACGAACGAACAAATCATCGGAAAGTCATCGATGGGTTCTTCGCTAAATGCAATTAATTAACAGCCCTATGGAACAATCAGGACTGACCTTGACATTCGAAAAGCCATAAGGTTCAGTTCTGATCCCCTCCTACCACCCACGAATAAGTAACAACACATACGGTGGAACATAAATAATACATATATATACATGAAAATATTTAGACATGCCTATGAAAGCAGAAGTGACATGGACTCAGTATTGTGTCTTATAACTGACAAAAGTCACATTAAACTTATCTGTTTAACGCTCCGCTCGATGCGATTTTCACCAACGGTTTAGACTCATGTCTCGAACTGTTTGCTCCTCGTTGGTACATAACTGCTTTCCATCTTTTGGTCTACTGAGATCTTGTATTCTTCATAAAAAACTGGACTGCGCTGACTTTGTCCTTTCAAAGTGGGCGATCTACACATGATTATGTGACGTCAGGTTGACATTTCGTGGTCATGCGTGTCACGTCATATTTATGCAAATCATGTGATTTTCTTGTAATTGTAAACAGTTCGTGAAAGTTTGCGAACAAACAGAAAATTTTTTTTCTTTCGGTCCCCATACTGGCCACCAGTTGTTGCCGTCGTTATTGTAGTTGTTGAAGGCTATTTTTCTTAATTGTTCAATAGGGCCTCTTTAGTTCTGGTCATTGAATCATTAAATTCTTGATCGTGCTGTTGTTGGAGAATTACGCGAATGTGGGTCAATAACATTCTGCCTGTCATAAGGTTTGAACTCAGCAACTTGATTAAATTGATAATTCATTTGGGTTGAGTCCGTATATGTTTATTACAGGTTACACATGAAGAACAAATCCACGCAAGCTGAACATGAAAGTATATATTAAATCCTACATCGCAGATGCTGTCCATGCATCACAGACCTTGTCCAGTAATATGCAATACTATAGTCAGAACGTCATAACTATATGTACGCGCTTTTGGAGCACCCAACGACCGACAGTGAGATTATGCGTCTGACAATATAAACGAATATGGACTGCTATTTCTTCCTTCCTTGAATTTAGTTAATTTACTAACCTCCATAAAATTCCTCTCTTCTTAATATTCTTGGACTGACCCATGTCCGTACTACAGTAACATATGTGCGGCAATATCATGCCCACCACTAGAAGGATTAGAGGACACGTCTATTCAGTTCGACGGTCAATACAAAAAAGGGTGCGGTAACCTAGTCACCCAGCGTGACCTTACCAACGCTACCACGTCATAAATCGATCGTGTGTATCGCGTTCAATAAACTAACAATTATTTACATTATATTAAATGTGGTCACCCCTAAAACTGCACGCTGCTAACCTCTAGCAGACGATGCCAATAAAACTACCGTAACAGTTTTTTTCTGCGGGTTCAAAGGTTGGAGGGTCTTACAGTAAATATCCCACTCAACCGAGGGTTACTGTAAGCGTTCTATAGAGATTGTGCATATTTCCCACAAGGGAAATTGCAAGCGACTTTTGTTGCTATTTATTTTTTTTTTCTTAGCTGTGACGAGAAGTGTTAGTGTTGTTTTCGTTATTTTCTCCATACTTTAGTTTTTGATTCGTTTTGTTTGTATTTGTCTGCCTTCTCTTTTCTATTGTTTATTTCTATACACCCTTTTGTTTATACAATGTGTTGTCATTGTATTAGTGTGAATTTTTCGCAGTTATCATTGTAATTTTTTGCAACATTTAATTGAGTTAAGCTTTTTTTTCTTTTGACCTCTGCGAATGTTTTCGTTTGTTTAGATGCTTGTCTTTGTTTAGTTATCGTGATATTGTTGATATATACAGTCTTCATGTATACTTGATAATGTACTGTTATTATATGATGCAAATTATATACTGAGCTGATTACTGGTGACTTTATAAACAAGGTAATTGTACTTAGTCTTTGTAAAAGACTTCTCCCACTGAGATTGGGATAACTTGTGCTGCTATTTCAGAGATATTGACAGCACATTTGTAGACAGGATGTCTACATTAGATTACTTTATCGCGCAAGGGATAGCCCTTGGCAAAACTGATGACAAATTGGAGGAGTTTGCGCTTGCTCAATATGCGAAAGCACAAAAGGCTGAGGATAAAAGGATTCAAGCGCAACAAGATAGAGAATTTGAAGAGAAAAAGATTCAAGCGCAACTAGACAGAGAAGCTGAGGATAAAAAAAAATCCAGATGCAGCTAGAAGCTGATGAGAAAAAGTTACAAAGAGAAGCTGATGAGAAAAAGTTACAAAGAGAAGCTGATGAGAGAAAACAGAAAATGGAACATGAAGAAAGACTCTTAGCTTTGGAGATAGAGAAATTAAAAGTGATGAATATGGGTAGTTCTCAAGCAACTTCTTCGAACACAAAAGGTCATGACTATAAGGTCAAACTTCCTCCTTTTAATCCTACAAAAGATGACATAACGTTCTATCTTGATAGACTAGAATTTAATTGCGTAACACATAAAGTAGATAAGGCACAATATGTTGGACAACTGTTGAATTCACTTACAGGTGAACCATTAAAAATAATAATGGCAATAGAAGAACATGATAGGACTAACTATGAAGTTGTCAGAGCAGCCTTATTGAAAAGATATCAGCTTAAAGAAGATGATTACCGTCTTCGTTTTAAGACTATGTTACCAGAAGCTGGTGTAGAGTTCTCAGACTTTTTTACAAAGATACGTCTTACTTTCACTAGATGGATTGAGTTGTCTAAGACTGAACATACTTATGAAGCACTTATGGACTTGTTACTTAGAGACAAAGTAATGTCATCTGTTAATGAGTCCTTTCTTGCCTTTATACACGAACGTAAACCTAAGGACATAAAAGAAATGGAACAATATTGTTGCCAATATGTCACTGCTCATCCACAACAAACGATTAGCAATACTAAGATTAAAGAAGGTTTACCCGTGGCTTCTGCGACTCCATACAATTCTAATTTCGGAGGTAAATTTAAATGTACTCAGCGCAACTTTGATAGGAAAAGTAAGCGTAACTTTGGACAGGATCAAGGTGATTCATCCCATAGAGGCTCGTCTTCTAGGAATTGGAGGCGATCTGATAGCCCTCATAATTATGGTTCCAACAAATTTGGGAACTTTCGAAGGGGTAGCCACAATAAAAACTATCCTCGCCATAATTCTTCAGGAAGACAGCAATATCAGTCTGATAGATATTCTCATCAAGGTGTAAATCACAATCACAGTTGTGAAAACTGCGGTTCAAACCAAAATAATAATAGCAATAGGGGTAATTGCAATAATTCCAAAGGAAATAATAATCGAGGTAGATGGCAGCACAATAATAATAGATCATGTCATCATACTAACTGTGCTGAACAAGAGTCACAAGGAATTAGTAATGAACAAAACAATAGTAAACCTAACGCTAGTGCTATTACTTGTTCTGCCTTTGATTTTGGGAGAGCATCTCAATGCCCACAGTGCACCACTTTATTTGAACCACTACTATATCCACCTTGAGTTGTGGTCATCCTCTGCCCGCTCTTCCTGCCGCAGCGGCGCATGACGGGAGAGTATCTCTTATTCTACATAGGGGTCTAGTGAATAATGATCCAGTCTCAGTCCTCTTTGATTTTGGATGTACCACTATTGGGGTTAGACAATCTCTTATAAATCCTTCCTGTGCCACTGGAAAAGTGATCAAATGTGTAACATTTGGTGGCACAGTGGAAAAATATTCTACTGCTATCATCCGTATAGCTACTCCCTTCTTTACGGGAGAGGTACAAGCGTGTCTGCTTCCGAATCCTATTGCGGATCTTATCGTCGGGCGTATACACGGGGTTAAAGAATGTACCCCGCAGCAGATTATTGCTTGGGAAGAACATAACTTGGAAAATGCTAATGCAGTTATCACGAGAGCAGAGGCTCAGAATATGCCTCAGACTTCATCAACCGAAGGTGATGAGGTACGTGATCAAGATGATCATGATGTGATTTCACGTGACTCTTTTATCAAAAGTCAACAAGAAGACACTTCGTTAAAAAAATTCTTAAAAATGGTGACCCAAATCAGAACACAGATCACAAATCTTGGATCACTATGAAGAATGGTGTACTAGTACGTATGGTACAACACTCAGACATGTCTATACATTCACAAATTCTTGTTCCGAAAGACATGAGAGTTAGAATACTGCAACATGCTCATGACTCCCAATGTGCTGGTCATATGGGATTGTCACGTACGAAGTCGAGAGTTCTTGCGGCTTTCTTTTGGCCATTCGTAAACAGAGACATACATCTTTATTGTTGCTCGTGTAAAGTATGTCAAGAAGTAAAATCGAAAGGTCCTCGCCATTCAGCACCTATCCAAGCTGCGGACATTCCTATCCGTCCATTTCAGAAAATGGCGATAGATATCATTGGTCCTTTCGAAATAAAATCAGCCAGAGGACACCAATTTATTCTTACATGTGTTGACATGTGTACTCGATGGCCAGAGGCCATACCTCTGAAGAGCATTTCGACTGCCGATATTGCAGACGCTCTTTGGCTGATATTTTCACGGTTGGTATTCCCTAGGGAAATCTTGTCAGACCATGGCACCCAACTGATATCTGAGACTATGTCGCAAGTGATGTCTACTCTTAATATCAAGAGATCACTGATTAGTATTTATCATCCTATGTCTAATGGACTAGACGAACGTCTCAATAGAACTCTCAAAAATTTACTTGGGAAAATAACTGAGGATCATCCTCAGGATTGGGACAGAGTCTTACCCGCTGCTCTCTTTGCTTAAAGAGATGTTCCTAATGAACATACTGGGTTTTCTCCTTTCGAGCTCGTCTTTGGCGCGCGTCCGCGAGGCCCAATGTCCTTGCTTCACGATTTGATAGCTGCCGATGATATTAGTGATGCCACACAATCTTCTTATGAGTATGTCATTGCTCTCAGGCAGAAAATCATTGAAGCTTGCAAATTAGCAACTTCCGCATCTGAATTTGCTAAAGCAAAGGCAAGACAGTTTGCAAATAAAAATAGATGCCTACGTCAACTTTGTCCTGGAGACAAAGCATTTGTATTACTTCCTACCAGGGAAAATAGACTTCTTATTGGTTGGAAAGGTCCTTTTGAGATTGTGTCTAAAATTTCTGATGTCGACTATGTCGTCGACATTGACGGAAAGCATAAAACCTTTCACATAAATATGCTTATGGAATTTTATGAACGTCCAGAGTACTTACAACCTATCTTTCAAGCGACGGACGACGCTGCAGTCGCCCGTGGTCATTACTCATCTCTGTCGGTCATACAGGATGAGGAATCTACTTTCTCTGACGTTAATCTTCCTCTTCCAATGATTCCACTTCATTCTACGGAATCATGGAAAAATGTTGCGATTTCACCTAAATTGTCAACTGAGGAACAGTCACAAATCTCTTCCATGTTACAAACATTTCAGGATGTTCTCACGGACATTCCTGAACACACAACAGTCATTGAATATGACATTGTATTGACTGACCATACTCCTATCAGGGTCAGACCTTATCCTATTCCTATCCACTTCCAAACTCAAGTCGAGAAAGAATTGGATGAAATGATAAAGTTAGCAATAATTGAACCATCCAATTCGGCATACTCGTCGTCTATGGTTATTGTCCGAAAGAAAGACAATAAAATACGCATTTGCGTCGATTACCGTAAACTAAATCAAGTGACAAATTTCGTTGCTGAACCTATGCCTCTGTTGGATGAGTTACTTACTAGACTTTCCCACTCTCGTTTCTTTACAAAGCTTGATTTGTCTAAAGGTTACTGGCAAGTTCCTCTAACCGAATGAGCCAAACCTTTCATTGCTTTCTCCACACCTAGGGGTTTGTTCCAATGGAACATTATGCCTTTTGGCCTTATGAATGCCCCAGCTACATTCGTACGCATGATGCGTCGAATTCTGGCATATCGTTCTGATGTGATTGCATACTTGGGCGATATCTGTCTTTTCAGCGATTCTTGGGAAGATCACTATCGGGGATTATATGAACTGTTGTCTACTCTACGTGAGCATAATTTGACAGCTAAACCCTCTAAAGGCTATGTTGGGTTTAGTGAGATTTCTTTTCTTGGTCATCGTGTTGGTCATGGTCTCTTAAAGACAGAAGACCACAACACTTCTAAGATACTGAACATCACTATTCCTAAGACTAAGAAACAGATCCGTAGTCTCTTGGGCCTAATACATACAGTTCTATGGAAGATTCATTCCGAATCTTTCCTCTATTACGGCACCACTCTCAACCCTATTGAAGAAAGGGTCTCCTAATATGGTGCGTTGGTCCCAAGAATGCCAATCTTCATTGGATCAGATTAAGTCATTATTTTCGTCTCCTCTTATTTTAAGACTACCTACAGCCGATAAGACGTTTGTCCTTCGTAGTGACGCCTCATCAATAGGGATCGGGGCGGCACTGATGCAAGAGTATTCTGAGACTCTGCATCCTGTAATGTATGTCTCGAGGAAATTGAATGCGACAGAAAGGAATTATTCTGTTCTAGACCGAAAATTGCTAGCTATGGTCTGGGCAATTCTTAAACTCAAAAGATTCCTTCTCGGCGCGCATTGTATAGTAGAAACCGACCAAAAAGCTCTCACAGCCATGCAGAGTAAAGATTTGAAGAGTTCGAGATCCACTCGATATGCAATTGCTCTTTAACCTTTTCATTTCACGGTACGAGCTATCCGTGGTTCGGATAATGTGATGGCAGACATATTGTCGTGATGCCCACATGGAGCTACTTAGCTCTTTTGTCTAGATCTACTATTACATATCTAAAGTTATGATCTATTCTTACAATATCATGCTTCTATAACACTTGTTGTCACTTTGTTTAAACTCATGGTTATGTAATGATTACTTGCTTTCTCTGTTACCATCTTTGGGCAAACAGAGGAAGGTTTTGTTTAACATGAAATAAAGGTCAAAAAAATTAATTCGGCCACATTTATAGTTTAGATATATATTAAGTGACTATGGTACATTATAACATTCTAAGAATGGTGCTATTTGTCTTGTTCTCAGCAAACCGGTGTGATATCTTGGAACGCTGTAGAACTACGATGACTACTATCGACGTCCTAATGTTCCTTGAGGATCTTGCTTACAAGACATCTCCAGAATAGAGCATCGTCTTGTTCTTCTGACGTCATCACCTATTAGTTATACTATACACATGTATAATCATATGTTTGTAAAAAGACATTAGAAATGTTGGTAATGATTGGCCATTTGAATTTATGGTTATATAGGCATTATACGTCGGGAGATTTCGATGTTGGTGTAATTTCTTAATAGAAATTGTCATTCACCATTTATAGACATATTGATATGAATTTTTTCTTTATATAAATGTTGTAACATTACCTGCACCTTTGAGTTGGGTGGTGACACCTCCCCGGATATATTTACTTTGAGAAAAAAGTTTCTCTTATCTAGTGAGATTTTTTTGTTCTCACCAGACGCTCTACTGTGCGTCGATTGGATCTGACATTATGATGTTACATTTATGGTGATCCTTTCATCGGCGCATTACGCATGCGTTATGAGCTTAATGCACCTGGCTCATAGATGTATTTCAAAAATAAAATGTGCCATTTTTTTCCCCGGGAGGTGTGGTAATATGTTGCTGTCATTTTTGATGGTGTGAAAGACACCAACCTAATTTATGTTTGGTTTAATGTGATCAAAGAGAGATAAATGTTTATTATCTTTCTGTGACAGGTTTGACTGGTGATTATCTTCCCCTGTCTTATGTTGTCCTGTCTCAGGCATGTCTTATAGTTGACATGTCTTAAGTCTATTTATAGGACCATATACGGAGTATCTTTACCATCCGTTTGGGCGGAAACGCTTGGTCTGGTTTAGCCTCGATCTGGTCTATGCTCTTTGGGCATGCGCAGGTCTTGGCGCAAAGACCGAGAGATTTTGTTTCAAAGAGAGTGTACCTGAGGCTTAGAACGGATGTGTTGATCCGTAGATTTCTCTCTGTCAAGTTTCGTTAGGGATTTGGAAATTCTGGGAATGACTGATTTGTCATTCTTCCTTCCCTGAGTGATTCTTTATGCCAGTATTGTGTTACCTTAGAGTGTAAGGATTCTATGAGAAGGTAACTGAAACATTATTCGATCTTTTCGTCTCGATTTGATCTTATGGGTACATTTATTGTAGATGGCGACATAGTGAGCGAAGCTCACGAGGAGTTAATATACTGTACCCCAGTATGGCTATATATTGAAAGACTAGGTCTAAGTTGACCTGTTATTATAAGCCAAAGAATCAGCTTAATGGATCCGCAATGCAGGCGGAATATTGTTTGGCAGAAATATAATTATTCTCAGAAGTTTATGTAAACTGAGAGTCACCTGATTATCGAGGCCCGCGACCTGCGGCCTGATTTCGTCGTCATTATATTGGTCCGTGTTTACGGCCAATCTTCTTCACCAGAATGAAGTACCTGGCATGTGAGGCCAGAATGAAGTCTTTGGCTAGTTGTAGGACAATAGCATTGACTTTGTTAAATAACTGATATCGCCCGTACTAGGCAATATATTTGCTAGGGCTTACCTGACGGGGCTCAGTCAGGGATGGGAGCTATTGCATGAACAGTAGTTATTGGTCAAGGCATGGTTACATGTCTAAGCTGTTCGGGATCTGTGAAGCCTGATGTTAACCTTTATAACTACACATATAATGTCCATGATCTTGTACTATTGACTGTTTCGTCCATCATCATATTATCGTACGTCATGAATAAATATTGTAAACGTCAGCAGCATTACCTACTTCACTGACTTCTACTTGTGGTTGTGTGAGTTTATGTGAAGTCGTCCAAGAGCCTATACGGCCTTCGTGTTGTCAGCACTATTATCCACTCACCTACACGATCAACCACATCCAATACAAGCACGAAACGTCTGTATCTACATATTTGCTGATACTATTACTAGGTGTGTCTCTACTATACCCTGGCGGCACCTCATGCCGGTGACCTAGATACACCGCATCATTGTGACACGCCCACTCTGCCATCTTTACAACACACGAACACAAACGGGCAGCTACATCTAGAGAGTGTTTACATCTTCCAACATAGGGCCAGTTATACATTCTCTACCCTCAAACAGACAGTAAAACAGACTTTTACAGGGTCCTTAAGTTTCGTGATGTTACATCTTTTCTGTTTGACTGCAACTGGTCCACCAGCTCTGAGTTTCACCTTCAGTCTTGCTACTACTAGGTGATGGTCAGTTCCCACATCTGCGCCTTTTCGTACTTTCATGTCTTGTAGTGCATGTCTCCATCTGCCATTGATCATTATGTGATCTTTCTGGCCTTTGTCTCGTCCGATTGGTGATTCCCATGTTAACTTGTGCACTTCTTTGTGTTGAAAAAGTGTTCCTCCAATGACCAGGTTGTTAATACTGCAGAAGCTTATTAATTTGTCCCCATTCTCATTAACTGTTCCACTGCCGCATTTTCCCATTACTCTTTCGTTATACTTATTGTGTGTTCCAACTTCCGCATTTAGGTCTCCCATTACTATAATAAGATCGTACCTGGGTACTGTTTCCATTTCCTTTTGTACCTGTTGATAGAACTCGTCCTTGATCTCTTCATCGTTGTCGTTTGTTGGTGCATAGCATTATATAATTGTAGTGTTGGTGAATCTCCCTCTCAGTCCTGCTCTTATTAGCCTGTTGTTAATGGGTTTCCATTCCAGCAAAGACCTTTCTTCAGGATAATGGCTACACCATCGTTGTGCTGACCATCCTCTCTACCAGAATAAAGTACTGTTTCCCCTGTAGCTGTTTTTATTCTCCCCATCCCTGTCCATCTGCTCTCGCTTATTCCCAGGATATGTAGTTTGTAATTCCTCATCTCTGCTGTGATCTGTCTCAGCTTTCCTGCCTCATTCATAGTTCTGACATTCCAAAAACCAATTCTGGTTTCGTGTTTTGCGGTCTGGGCGTCCGTTTTCATGCCAGTGGCTTCCTTTCGGCTTTCACCACTGTCAGAGACTCCGGATGTCCGTCCCGCATCAATGTTTTTTCATTTATTTCCGTTTCCGTAACATGTGCCATTTTTTTACATAGACAGGGGTGTTGGCCCTGTGCTAAAACCCCCAACCTGGAGGACCAGGGTACCAGCTATTGTCTGACGCCTACCCACGCAGACCAGTCCAGCTTGGTTGAACCTACCAGGAGTAAAACTCCCACTGGCATAGCTCTGGGGATTGTCAGGGTACACAAGCTGCCATACCGCTACAAGGTATAGGTACCATTGATGGCAGAGGTATGGTATTTGAAAGAGATGAATTATTCACCTTGATGGCGAAAAAGGGGAAGAGGATTAGGGAGCCAGAAAATAATTGCAGTTCTCCTGTTGTTAAACGCAGGTAACAAAACACTTTAAATGTCCTTGCAGTGATAATTTCAGATTACCTCTTTTTTACTAGAGTGTCGACTGTGGGTCTTCAAAGGGATCTACCTTCGCACAAGATTACTCTTGGCAGAGATGCAGAAAGAAGCATGATGATGCTTCTACTTCGAGGGAGTCTTTACAAGATAATCAGAAATTAAGAACAATGCTGAAAAAGTCTTAGCAATGTTAACTTTTTATCTGCCCGCCGTTTTTTGTGAAGGATTATTCTGTAGTTTATTATTAGCTGGTACAAGCTCCTATCTGAATTAATTCAGTGAAATATTAATTTCATAGCTCTGTATAGGCATATGTTACAGATACTGCTTCATGCGTGTGCAATTCTATCTGTAATAATTAAATTAACTATGAATTTGTAAAAAAAACATATAACCGGTAACAAATTTAATGATCAATTATCTTTTATCAAAGGTAAGATAAATAAATGATTAATGAGTTAAGAATGGTTTCTTCACTGAAACCTCACTAAAAATGTATGATTAAAGTGTTCATTTGGTTCTGGTCTGATAAGTTTTACTAAGCTATCAGATTGATGAAGTGTTTCTGTTGGCTGCTGACTGCTCCGTCGATCTACGATGTCTGTGGCGAGGGCACGTCACACAAACGTGACTGCTGGGGTAACCTCTCCTGGGGTCAATTGTGAGTATCTTCACAGGCCGTTGAAGGTAGGCATCTTGTGTCGACTGCAAGCTATGAACCACAGATTTGTCTTCCAAACTGGTATCGTTGACTGGTACTACAAATGGTCTTGTAGACACGTACTATAAACTTTAGAGGAAAACAAAGACCTCTGCTAAGTTTTATGTTTTCTGATACTAATCAGGCGCCTTCCCACTGTCTCTTCCAACAACTCTTTTTCTCAGAAATTTTATCCCTTCTGAGTATACAGGATAGCTCAGTGGATATGATACAAATTCACCATTACTTTCAGTTAGTCTAAGGAAAAAGTATGTCTGAACAGCGGAGAATGCAATGGCTTGTGCCTGGGTGAACATGTCTAAGTATACATATAACTTATTACAAATGATAATAAATATTTACACATGTCATCATCATCCACTAATTGGTCCATTCTGAGGTTACCTCAGCGTTTGGTTCCCTGTGAGAACTAGCACGAAGCAATCCCCAGCGCTGTACTACTTAAGCTTAACAAAACTGTACTAAACAATACACTTTACAAAACATGGGTAAAGAAAAGTTACGAAGCACAGCTGTAGCGAGATTTGGTACCACTTGCTTTGTTTCTGAAAAAATGTGTAACGCGACACACACACACACACACACACACACACACACACACACACACACACACACACACACACACACACACACACAGCGCAGGGATAACACGCGACGGATCTTGCTTTGAAGTTTGAAAGTGACTGAAATTGTGTGCGTCGTCTAGCCGACAGCATTGAAGAAGGTAGGAAATAGCGAATATATGAAACATGGCCGACCTTAAAAATTTGCATTCACAGGAAAGAGAATTTAAAGCTACAAGAGCAAGCCTGGCTGAGAGTTATTAAAACAATAATAATTCACCAAAGGAGATAGACTATAAATGATATCCAAAAGGATATTATTCAAATATAAATAGTTTTAAAAATAATTAACATATTTCATCGTCATCACATCTGCTAAAAGTTTTATAATAATCTTTAAAAATTTATTATAACTACATACCTTAACGGATTTCACTAAAACTTGGATAGAATGAAAGCCTCATATGGGGAAAATGAAAGGATACATAGGAAGGAAGGAAAGAGATAAGGGTGTATTGAAAAGAAGAGAAAACAAGTACAGAAAAAGCACATATCGCCTCAAACCAGGAGATAAAACGAAAATCCTATGGGACTTCAAAAGGTGCTTTCTCGTACGGGAGAGATGCCCAACTATAAGGACAGAGCGGCGCGTTGAAAATCACACACACCAAATCCAGAAGCCAGAGTGAGAAACTGGCTGTTGTAAACAGACAGCACTGCACAGAAAAGTTCTTTTTTCACGCTGCATGCAGGTTTAGATTAATTAATCAACCGAATACCCTGAGTTCTCACCGTGAGCTTATTAATCCTAAGAGGGTTTTTATGATCGAGTTTATGATCGTTCCTTATCGAGCTCATGATCGAGTTCGTGATAGAGTTCAAACTAAAGACTTGAGGACCGTTGATCTTGCTAACTGAAGCCTAGAGGTCAACCAATCTTCAACACCTTAGTCCCCCATAGTTATAGGGCGGGCTGAAGGACAGTCTATTGATTCAAGTGTGTCTCAGGAACGTCGAACAAATACCAGATGAGTTTATGTGTATCCATCCAACAAATCCTGTGAGCAGTTTCTAAAGCGAATGTCGATGATGATAACAGATAGAGACTAGATAGCAAGATATATCCAAACTATACTGTGACAGACTTTTATAATTTGATTGGAAGATACATCCAAGATTTTTTTACTATTATTTATTTTAATTTGTAACTATAAATAATCATACATTTTACCATCTTCCAACACCCATTTCTCATTACAAGAATATATGGATGTACATAATAAATTATGAAACTGTACTCATTTGACTTGGTAAATTTTTAACTGTTAAATTTTGAGTTACTTTTTCTAATTTAATTATATTATCACATAGGGTTACTATAGCGAAAGTGGCACAGTATACTTCTGAAGCCTAAATCTATTGTCCAGCTCAGAGTATTCACCGCCGTAACTCAATTGTGATACCAGGGTACTTCTCGGGCACTGGAACTTCATACTTTCTGAAGAGAGATTCTACTTCTTCTCTACCACTATCATCACACCAGAAAAACCTTTCGCTACATTGAGGGCTCTTTCACGGGATATAATTGTTTTATCCTGAGCCACTATCTATGTATTCTTCTATCTTGAGCCACAAATAGTTTGTAAAAATAAATTTTTTTGAAAAATTCTAAAAACTTAGAAATTTTTTCGTAATAATAGTACCACTGAGTACCAAGTAAATAGGAGACGCTCACAAGGTTTTAAGGATTTGTCTTGTTCAAAGTAATTAATTGATTTTAATTAAGTTAGTTGGTTAGTGAAGATAAAATTATATACCCTCCGGTAAGTAAGCACCATGGCTGATTTGGTGAAGTTTCGATCTGCAATCATGCAGGAGGGAAAGGACGTTGTATTGACAGGTGATGCTCTTATCCAGTATGTCGCAACTGAAGTGGACAAATATTTGGATAAAGAGGACAAAAGATTGGAAGCTGAAAGAGAAGTCAAAAGACTGGAAGCAGAAAGAAGACTAATAGTGGAAGCAGAGGATAGGAAATTGCAAGCAGAGAGAGAAGCCAAAAGATTAGAAGCAGAAAGAGAAGCCAAAAGATTTGAAGCTGAGGCTGAAGAAAGAAGGTTACAAAGAGCTCATGAGTTAAGTTTAAAGGAACTTGAACTCCAGGGAGCGGCTAGCAATCACTCTGAGAGTAGCTCCAACCATAGCACGGTGTTACGCACAGAATTTTTCTAAGACTGTGTGTAATTAATCTGTCTGAATTGTACACTGTAATTTTTTCTTGGTCGAAGGTAAATAACCCTTGTTTGACTGTGATTACATTTTCGATGGTGGTTACCTTCTCTTGTGTCCTGACTCGCCGGTCCATTTTTTCGATCGATGTCAGTTCATTCTCCTTATATGGTAGCGTCGGTCAACTGTTTCTTGGAATGATTGAAACCAGAGTTGATGTTTTATTCCCTGTCCATATAAGGCGTGATTTCGTTATATCTTTGTCTGGAATGTCTCCTACACCGTCTCGTTTTGAGTCTTACTCAGGTGTTTGCGTTCTGCGCATGTCTGAACTTTAAGTAAGTTGGAAAATCTTCCGGTCAGGGGATTCGACAAGATGTTTTGAGCAGAGAGGACGCATCCTGGCGTCTGTGATCTTTTGATAGGGAATTAGTAGTCCTCCTGTGAGTTAGTTTAGCTAACGAGGTCTTTCCTTATATGATTCGAAAACGCCTGGAGGCGTATGTGTTGTGGTGTGATTTCGAAGCAAGGTAATACCCTCCTTATGTTCAAAATCTGTAATCTATTTTGATGTTTGACATTGGTCGTTCTCTGCTCAGTTACCAGTTACAGGAAGGAGAGGTTCTTCTATTAGAGATTACACCCCAGGTATCTTCATACCTGAGATTTAGATGTATACGGGTCATGCTAGGCCCAGAGAACAGTTTCTATGCTCTTTGAACTTCGCAATGCTAGCGACGGTATCTACAGCGAGGTTAGACTTAGAAAA
The DNA here is from genome assembly GCA_024509875.1 of Oreohelix idahoensis. Classification (NCBI taxonomy): domain Eukaryota; kingdom Metazoa; phylum Mollusca; class Gastropoda; order Stylommatophora; family Oreohelicidae; genus Oreohelix; species Oreohelix idahoensis. The sequence goes on along the minus strand of JAMPIV010008159.1, from coordinate 16,518 downwards.
TCTACAACGGTCAATCTGACCTGTACTCTTGAAACGCCATTCCCGTGCGTTCAGTGGTGAACTCATTTACATATCTGATCGGATAGCATCAGAGAGGAGTTTGTTAGACTTATGTACATTATGATATGAAGCTGACGCTGTTGTAAGCTGAAAATTATATATATCAGCTCATAGGATTTGCAAGATCCATTCAAGAACTTTATGTATGCACATTACCATGTACTACAGTGACTGTGACTTATGTAATGGATGTACAGTACCTGTTTTGTGGCGTCAGAAAATAAACGATGGAAAACGTCAATAGCAGTTTACACCCTTCTATGACTTTTCATGTCATACCACATGTGTTGTGAACCTGTGAAACCACATCACCTACACTCGCAGCCAGCACCCATAAACCAGACAAGACACCTCACACTCCTGCCTACAACCTACCTGGTGTCTATAGGGGTGGTGCTTTATATGGCTACACACTAGCAACGACTGTGGACTTATACCTGCAACATTGGTGGCTTACCGTTCATAGTGGCCAGTAGTCAGCCTTAAACCACCCTTATCATTTTTGGTGGCCAATAACTGGTTTTGTTTGGTACCAGCACTCTCGGGGTCAGTAACCCATGCAGTACTCAGCAATCAAGTTCATGATCTACACTTACTTCAAGAAATCTACATCTTCAATGAAATATTTTGAAAGTACCCGGCGTTACCGCATTTAGATGGTCAAGTGCCGATTGAATCAATTTTGCCGCATTCAGATGGTCAAGTGCCGATTGAATCAATTCTGCTGTAGTTCGAAGGTCAAGTGTCGATTGAATCAATTCTGCTGCATTTAGAAGGTCAAGTGCCGAGTGAAGCGTGTTGCTGTTACATCGGAGAAGTACAAGTTCCATACTTTCTGCAATACTTCATCTGAGGTTCAAGTTAGTAACCATCGTCTTTGCTGTGTTATGGATGCAAGTTCAGATGTGCGATCAACGTTGGATCATCTATCATTAGAATGCTGATCACCACCTGTTCTACACCGTGTTGACGATAGGAGATTAATCAGATAAGTGGCCTGTTTTGTTTGTGAACTGTGCCCTTATACTCTAACTGAGCCTTCTGTATTTTCACATCCTAACTGTTTACATGTTATGTTATTTGTATATTTATTATTTATATTGCGGCGGGTCGGTTGGGTAGGTGACTATTATAAGGTATATCACGTCATAGAGGTCTTATAATAGCGTTCAGTCGGAGCAATTTTCTTAATTGAAAATTTGCATGCAACATTTGTTGCTATTTGTGTTAGTTGTGATGAGGTGTGTTTTTTCTTCGTTGTTTTTGTAACATTTTCTATTCTTTAGTTTTGATTAAATTTGTTTGTATTTGTAGGTCTACTCTTTCCTGTCATTCAGTTCTTTACACCATTTTGTTTATACACTGTGACGTCATTTGTTTGTTTACCTTTTTCGCATTTGTCATCACATTCTTTGTGATATTTTTTTTATTTTCGCTGTTTATTTAGTTGACTTTTGCGAATGTTTTCGTATTGTCTTTGATCTTTGTTATTGTTTACATTGTCTTGGATCTTTGTTATTGTTTACATAGTTCTTAGTTAGCATTCACTATTGTTAAATATTTGCTTATGCACTATTAGCTGTGTAGTGCACTTATCATAACTAACTGGTGGATTTGCTTATGCACTATTAACTGTGTAGTGCAGTTATGATAAATAACTGATGGATATGTGGTTATGCACTATTAGATGTGTAGTGCCCTTATGATTAAGAAGTGACTTGTGATATTATTATACATTTGGTAATACAAGTTCTTTGTCAAAGACTTGTTTCCCACAGAGATTGAGATAAACATTGTGATTATACATTTACTTTATTTAAGTCTTGTTACTATTAAGTTTGAAATAAGATAATTAATTATTTCAGGTTTTTGGACTCATAATATTAGACATCATGTCTACACTTGAGTACTTTATTGAGCAAGGGAAAGCCCTTGGTAAGACTGGTGATAAATTAGAAGAGTATGCAAATACTCAATGGACTAAAGCACTAAAGTCTGAGGAGAAAAGACAAAAAGAGGAAAATAAAAGATTAGACAGAGAAGCTGAGCAAAAGAAGATAGATGCTGAGAATCTGAGACTGCAGATGCAGGCAGATGAAAGAAAATTCCAGATGGAAATGGAAAAACAGAAAAGAGAAGCTGAAGCTGAGGAGAGAAAAATCCAGCTACAAATGGATGCTGAGAATAAAAGATTGGACAAAGCAGCGGAGGAGAGAAAAATTCAGCTACAATTAGATGCTGAAAATAAAAGATTAGAGAAAGAGGCCGAAGATAAAAGACTACAAGCTGAGGCTGAAGAGAAAGGGTTACAAAGAGAGGCTGAGGCTGATGAAATAAGGTTACAAAGAGAGGCGGAAAAGAGAAAAGCAAAAATGGAGCATGAAGAAAAACTTATAGTTTTGGAGTTAGAGAATTTAAAGTTGATGAACATGGGTAATGCTAATGATCCAAATAAGGGGTCATCTTCTGATAAAGCTAGTACTTTTAACATTAAACTACCAGCATTAAATGCTTCCAGTGACGATATAATGTTTTATCTGGATAGCTTTGAACGTTCATGTAAAACACATAACATAGATAAATCACTGTATGTTTATCAGTTGTCCAATATACTTAGAGGTGATGCTTTGAGTATGTTAAGTATGGTAGATGAGCCTGACAAGAACAATTATGAGGTTGTCAGGGCGGTCTTGTTAAAGAAATACCAACTTAACGAAGACGGCTATCGTCTTCAATTTAAAAATATGTTGCCAGAAACTGGAGTAGAATTCTCTGAATTCATTTCAAAGATACGTCTTACTTTTACACATTGGGTTGAGCTGTCTAAGACAGAACATACATTTGAAGCACTTATGGACTTACTACTTAGAGACAAGGTTATGTCTTCTGTCAATGAGTCTTTTCTTGCTTTTCTTCATGAGCGTAAGCCTAAAAACATAAAAGAAATGGAGGAATACTGTTGCCAGTATGTCACTGCGCACCCTCACGTAACCATTAGCAACTCTAGAGTAAAAGAAGGTTTGCCGGTTGCTTCGGCAGCACCATATGGCCCAAACTTCATGCGTAAATTTCAAGGTACTCAACAAAATTTTGATAGAAAGAGTAACCGTAATTATGCTCAGAATCATGGCAATCAATCACATGGTGATTCTTCTTCGAAGAACTGGAGACAAGCTGATAGTCCTCGGTATACTACACCCAATAATTTTAGACATTTCCGCAGAGGTAGTCAATATAGAGGCAATCAAAACTATTGTTCGCGGAGACCTCAAAATCAATATAATAGAGGTTCTCATCAATATAGAGATGATAATGACAGTTATGGAAACTGGGATTCAAACCAGGATAACAATTACAGTAGAGAGTATAATAATAATTTCAGAGGCAATAATGGTCGCGGTAGATCTCAACATAAAAGAAAGAGATATCAACAGACAAACTCTGTACAGCAAGAGTCTCAAGGAGCATGTAAACAGGTTGATGATAATAAAAACTCTAGTGCTATCACATGTTCTGCCTTTGACTTTGGTAGGGCAACTAAATGTCCCCAATGCAGTACTTTGTTCGAACCGACTACCGTAACTACTTTGAGCTGTGGTCACCCTCTTCCTGCTCTTCCTGCTGCAGTTGCGCATGACGGGAGAGGTTCTCTTATCCTACATAAGGGTCTTGTAAATAGTAATCCAGTCTCAGTCCTTTTTGATTCTGGATGTACTACTATTGGTGTTAGGCAATCTCTTGTAGATCCATCCTGTGCTACAGGAAAGGTGATCAAATGTGTCACATTTCGTGGCACTTTGGAAAAGTATCCTACTGCCATAATACATATTGCTACTCCCTTCTTTACGGGAGATGTCCACGCGTGTCTTCTACCTAACCTTATAGCAGACCTTATTATCGGTCGTATTCACGGAGTTAGGGAATGTACCCCACAGCAGATTGCTGTTTGGGAGGAACAAAATATACAAGCTACCAATGCAGTGGTAACAAGAGCACAAGCTCTGGAAACACCTCAAACTTCATTAACTGATAATAATGAAGTAAATAGCCAAAATAGTCACTTGATTATTTCACGTGACTCCTTTATAAAATTGCAAGAAGAAGATCCTTCTTTACAAAAATTCTTCATTCTAGCAAAAAAAGGTGATCCGAATCAAAATACAAATAGAAAGTCTTGGATTTCTATGAAGAACGGCGTACTTGTGCGTATGGTACAAGACTCGACTACGTCTACACATTCTCAAATTCTTGTGCCTAAGAGTATGAGATTGCAAATATTGCAACATGCTCATGACTCACAATGTGCTGGACATATGGGTTTTTCCTGTACAAAGTTGAGGGTTCTTGCGGCTTTCTTTTGGCCATTTGTGAGCAAGGACATATGTATTTACTGTCGATCTTGCAAAGTATGTCAGGAGGTCAAATCTAAAGGACCACGACATACTGCGCCTATCCAGGCTGCTGACATTCCTATTCGGCCGTTTCAGAAAATGGCAATAGATATTATCGGTCCTTTTAGGATCAAGTCGGCCAGAGGACATCAATTTATCCTTACATGTGTCGATATGTGCACACGTTGGCCAGAGGCTATACCTCTTAAGAGCATCTCCACTGCCGATATCGCAGACGCTCTTTGGCTGATATTTTCTCGCTTGGGATTCCCCAGAGAAATATTGTCAGACCATGGCACTCAACTTATATCTGACACTATGTCACAGGTAATGTCTATCTTACATATTAAAAGGTCTCTCAGCAGTATCTATTACCCAATGTCTAATGGGTTAGTTGAGCGTTTGAATAGAACACTCAAGACTTTACTTGGGAAGATAACTGAGGATCATCCTCAGGATTGGGACAGGGTTTTACCCGCGGCTCTCTTTGCTTATAGAGAGGGCCCCAATGAACACACAGGATTTTCTCCTTTTGAACTTGTCTTTGGCGCGCGACCGCGCGGCCCTATGTCTTTACTTCACGTTCTTATCACTGCCGATAATATTAGCGATGACACTCAATCTTCTTATGAGTATGTCATTGCTCTTAGGCAAAAGATCATCGAGGCATGCAAAGTAGCAACTTCTTCATCCGAATTTGCTAAAGAAAAGGCAAGGCTATTTGCCAATAAGAACAGATGTCTACGACAACTTTGTCCAGGTGACAAAGCACTCGTCCTACTTCCTTCAAGGGAGAACAGACTTCTTATTGCATGGAAAGGTCCGTATGCAATAGTCTCTAAAATTTCCGACGTCGACTATGTTGTCGATATTGATGGAAAGCATAAAACTTTCCACATAAATATGCTCTCGGAATTTCATGAACGACCTGACTATTTGCAGCCTATTTTCCAGGCGACGGATGATTCTCCAGTACCTCATGGTCATTACTCATCCCTGTCAGTTATACAGGATGAGGAAACTACTTTTTCTGATGTCAATCTTCCTCTTCCTGTGATCCCACTTCATTCTACGGAATCTTGGAAAAACGTTACCGTTTCTCCTAATCTTTCCGCGGAGGAACATCGACAAGTCTCTTCGATGTTACAAACATTTCAGGATGTCCTTACCGACATCCCGGGACACACACATGTCATTGAACATGACATAGTACTTACTGACCATAATCCTATCAGAGTCAGACCCTATCCTATACCTATCCATTTTCAGTCACAAGTCGAGAAAGAATTGGATGAGATGATACGATTGGAAATAATCGAACCATCCACTTCAGCATACTCTTCGTCCATGGTTATTGTTCGAAAGAAAGACAATAACATTCGCCTTTGCGTTGATTATCGCAAATTGAACCAAGTTACGAAGTTTGATGCTGAACCTATGCCTTCTCTAGAAGAGCTACTAAACAAACTTTCTAATTCTAGATTCTTTACCAAACTTGACTTGTCGAAAGGTTATTGGCAAGTTCCTTTAACTGAACGAGCCAAACCTCTTACTGCTTTTTCTACACCTAGGGGTTTATTTCAATGGAATTTCATGCCTTTTGGCCTTATGAACGCCCCTGCTACATTCGTACGCATGATGCGTCGAATTCTCTCATATCGTACAGATGTCATAGCATACTTAGACGATATCTGTCTGTTCAGTGATTCCTGGGAAGATCACTATCTGGGTTTATACGAATTGCTGTCTACTCTTCGCGAGTATAACTTAACTCTTAGTATCCGGCTGGCCTTCTCAGGAGGCCGATGGACTTTCGCCACTTTACGGCTGGCCTTCTAGAGCGGCCGTAGTCAGTTTAGACTGTTTCCGTGTCAATAGTCAAAGATTTAACATTATTTACATACTTTTCTTCCCAAAAAGAGTTCTAATGCCATTTCCGGAGCACATCGTGTTTGAAAACTGAAAATCGTGTTAAATATTGATCAATTTTGATTACATTTAGTACGGTTCATTACTCCCAAAAAAAAAAAAAAAAAAAATTCTGTCTGAGAATGGCTTCGTGTTCAAATGGTCGTTCGAAAAGATTATCAGCTGAACACGCATCACAGCTTATTAAATCATGGATTGATAATGACAGCGATGAATCTTCGAGTAGCCAGCCTACTGATAGTTCAGATGACGCTGAATTTAGCGAAACATTAGCAGATTATGAGGACAAGAGGGCGTGTCCCTTGGTTGGACCTAGTTATAGAACTGGTAGGGGATTGCTAAAAAGGAAAGGTAAATGCCATAAAAACGAAAGAGAAGATAGATCTAGATCACAGCTGAGATCGGTAATCACTGAATCTGGTAGGCCTAATGCAGAGCTTCAGAACAACATTACTGAACAGGAGGTTGAATGGAATGAAGTTGATAAGGGTTCAACTCAGAATGCATTTCGCTTTGTTCCACCTCAGGGTAGGACTCCTGGTGTGAATCCGGATATTGTCCCCGAAGATTCATCAGCACTTTTTTGCCTCAAAGCCCTTTTTACAGAGGAAATATTGGAACAACTTCTTGTGTCTGTCAATGATTATGCTGATCAACTCTGTCAGTCAAAAGCAGCAACAGCGAGCACTGGGTCTGTTTATCGCAACTGGCATCCAATAACACTTCATGAACTTTACAGGTTTTTTTCTGTTATCATAGCCATGGGCATTGTCAAAAAACCAAAAATTAGTGATTACTGGTCTCAGGAGCCTTATATACAGACTCCTTGGTTCAGGCAGATATTTACAAGGGACAGGTTTCAAGCATTGTATCACACAATGTTCCATGTAAGTGATGTTGACACGCAGGGAAAAGCAAAAATCGAGCCGTTTCTGCAGAAACTCCTAACACGATTTCAGGAGGCATTTTATCCCTACAAACAGCTGTCTTTAGATGAAATGGTGATAGGGTGGAAAGGCAGGTGGGCACATAAAATGTTCAATGCCTCAAAGCCTAAGAAATATCATGTCAAGACCTTTGGCCTTTGTGACAGTAGTATTGGTTACGTTGTCAATTTATTGATTTACTTCGGTGCCAATACATCATACAGTCCTGAGCTAGATGTAAAGAGCCAACAAGCCATCAAAGTCTTTGATACACTGCTAAAACCTTGTGAAAACGGCCATCATATTTATGCAGATCGTTACTATACAAGTTTTGCATTGCTGCAATATCTTACCGACAACAATCAGTATTTTACTGGAACTGTAAATATAAATCGTAAAAATTTTCCAAAGGCGTTGAAGACTACACAACTGATGCATCTCCAGATGAAATGGTTTCTCGATCTAGAAAGTAAATTTCTTTGTGTAATGTTTAGAGATAAAAAGGCAAAAAAGTCATGCATTCTAGTGTCAAGTTCTGCAACTGTGGAAACCAAAGAAATCACAAATCGTTTCGGCGAAAGAAAGCACAAACCCGCTATGATTGATGACTACAACCAACGAATGAATGGATGTGACAAGGTTGACCAGTGTGTAACAACCTATGGAACATTCAACAGAAGAACCAGAAAGTGGTGGAAGAAAATATTCTTTTGGATTTTTGAAGTTTCCCAGTTGAATGCTTTTGTGTTGTTTGCACTCAGCAGATCAGATAATTCAAAGAAGCTAACCCTACTGCAGTTCAAGAATGAGTTAATTACAGAACTTAGTCGTATTGCTTCTGATATTATCCAGAATATCCCACACAGAGTACCTCATGCAAATCAACACAACAGTCCGTTGAACCGTCTGTGTGGAACCAGACACATTGTAAAAAAATCTACATTTCTGCGCAGGTGCGTCATTTGTAGCACCCCTCAAGTTAGAGTGAGAACATATTTTTATTGTGATGGGTGCACAGATCATCCACACCTTAAGCCAAATGACTGCTTTGCCAAATACCATGAGGCAAAGTAGTTTAATTTTAAGAATGAAGGGAAAATTTACATTGTATATAGTAAACTTTCAGATTTGGAGTGCATCTTCAAAATGTGCCAACAAATTTTCAATTGTAATAAAAATAGTATTTATAAAAAGGAGGAGCAGCTGAAACTTTTCTACATTGTGTGAGTGTACTTTCAAATGGAAGTAGTTTTAGGAGTTTCTGGCTTCAAATTGGATTATTTTTGTGGGTAAGTACAACTCTTTTTCAAATTTTTTAATATTTAAACTTTCCTGCACTCTGTACTGTATAGGCATGTTGCATGTTTAAAATCATTCAACATTTCAGTTAGGTGCATGTCAAAAGGCTTTCTTTTCTCCACATTGTAATACATAACATTTTATGTTATCATTATAAATAAATTATTTAATGCAAATTCAGTAACGGTAGTCATGTCTAAATATAGGCTAACATATTTTTGCGCTGTGTCTGAATATACCAAAAAAGTTCAGATTGTTATAAAAAACTTTATTTGTGCTCAAAAACAACTGCAACTTTCCTACATTATGTGAAAATGGCTGTAGTTTAAAATAAAAGTAGTTTTATGGATTGAAGTTTACCAGAATTAATTACACATAGTGATAAGTACAAATTGTTTTTCATTTTTTTACATTAAAAAGTTTTTTTTTCATTCATTAATCTATATATAATCTACTGAACCGATCAGTTAGGTGCATGTCAAAGGAGTTTCATTTCTCTACATTTTGATATATAACACACTTGATGTTATCATTAAAATAAAAGTGTTTAATGCAAAATCAGTACTGGTAGTCATGTCTGTAAATATATGATTAAAATATTTGTGCGCTTTGTCTAAATTACCAACAAATTTCAAATTGTTATAAAAACTTTATTTGTGCTCAGAAACAACTGCAACTTTATCACATTATGTGCAAATGGATGCAGTTTAAAATAAAAGTAGTTTTATGGGTTGAAGTTTACTTACTTAGTCGTTCCCCTTCTACCGTGAGGTGTAGAGGTTTGGAAGAGAGAGCGCCAGACCATTCTATCAGCTGTCTTCTTCCTGGCCTGGTTCCATTCTAGTCCTCGGTCCTTCAAAGATTGTCTAATGTTGTCCTCCCAGCGGACTCTGGGTCGTCCTGGAGGTCTGGATCCCTGGCTCTTTGTTTCCCATGCTTGTCGTGGTAGCCGATCTTCTCCCATTCTGCAGACATGGCCAAACCATCTTAGTTGGGACTGTTCTATTTGGGTCTGCAGCGGATGGGATTTTAGGCCTTGACGGATCGTCTGGTTGCGGACCATGTCTCTTCTTGTTACTTCAACCACTTTCCTCAGATACCTCATTTCTGAGGTTTGGATCTGGCTTTTGTGGGTTGTAGTCATTGCCCACGACTCGCATCCATATGTCAAGACTGAGACATAGGTGGAGCGGTATACAGCCATCTTCGTTTTCTTACCAACCTCTTTCTTGCTGAGGAATCCACGATTTATGGCCTGAAAAAGTCTCCCAGCAGCTGCTTTTCGAGTGGCCAACTCTTCTTTGATGCCTCCCTTTCGGTCTATAATAGCTCCGAGATATTTAAAGTGGTTGACCTGCTCCAGGACCTGTTCTCCCAACTTAATCTGATGTTTTCTTTCTTCTCGTGATATCACCATGGATTTTGTTTTAGAGCTGCTTATGACCATCCCTCTCTTCTCCAGCTCTTCCTTCCAGACTTGCAGGTTGGATTGGAGATGTGCCTCTGATTTAGCAATCAGGGCAACTCACATCAGCAAAATGCCAGCTCCGAAATATAGACCTGTCTCATCTTCCAGTACCCCACTGAATACTTTCTTGTTCTCTCCTTACATGCCTTGATGACATCGTCCATTAGGAGTATGAAAAGATAAGGTGACAGGATATCACCTTGTCTTACACCAGTGGTAGTCCTGAACTCTTCTGACTTATGGTTTGCTGTCCTCACATAATTTCTGCAAGACTTGTAGACGCTGTATATTGCATGAATCAGAGGTGCTGGAATGTTTTTCCTTGCCAAACAGTCCCAAAGTTTGCTCCAGGGGACCCTGTCAAACGCCTTTTCACAGATCTATGAAACAAGATGGATCTCACTCTTATACTCAAGGGCCTTTTCACTCAGCTGTCTGAGTGTGAAGATTAGGTCTTGAGTACTTCGGTTTGCTCGGAATCCGCACTGGACCTCATCCAATTGTGGCTCAGCTAGGCGTCGGAGTCTCTGCTCTAGGATGCTAGAGTAGATTTTACCAGGGACACTGAGAAGGGATATGCCTCTATGGTTTCCACATTGTCGATTGTCACCCTTTTTGAAAATTGGTGTTATGATGGCAATCTCCCAATCCTTTGGTATGGTCTTGTTGCACCATGCTGCCTGTAGAACCTTTAAGAGTAATAGGTCGCCTGATGCTCCCATGTACTTAACCATTTCTGGTGTTATACCATCATGCCTTGCTGCTTTGCCCATCTTGATTTTCTCTAGTGCTGCCCTCAGTTCTTCCATCTTTATGTCATCTTCACCATCATTGGTTTCCTCTTCTGTGTCAGTGGTTATCATTTCTGATGCTTCATCATGCTCACCATCCAGGAGTTCTGAGAAATATTCTTTCCATCTTTCCATTACTTCCTTCGGGGCAGTAAGCAATTTGCCTTGCTTGTCCTTTTTAAATTTGAGAGGGCATTGTTTTTCCTTCCTCATGTTCTTTAGGGTCTTATAGAACAATTTCTGGTTTTCTTGTGCATCTTTTTCTAGCTTTTCTCCAAATTCTTCCCAGGACTTCTGTTTTGCTGCTAGCACTTTGTTCTTTGCTTCTGTTCTGAGTGTCACATATTCTCTATATTTTTCCATTTGTCCTGTTGTGTTTTTAGCTCACAAGTATTGTTTCCATGCCATTTTCTTCTCTCTTATTTTCTCTTTGACTTCCTCTGTCCACCAAGGTGTCCTCTTTCTCTGGTTCCCAAGTCGGACTTCACCGCATGCTTCTTGCAGCATTTGACCAAAGTCTTTATGGAATATCCATTGAATTTATTCAGAGTGTTTCCGAAGTCGATCAGGTTGTTCAGAAAATTCTGTGTTGCTCACTGCTGTAGCAATAAGCCCCTGATATCTGGTCTTAATTTCTGGCTCTCTCAGCTTGTAGGTCCTAATGCTCATTTCTCCTGCTCGTTTACTTGGTTCTTGCGTGATGTTGGGCAGTTCCTAGGCTGAGCAACTCTTTCAGTTGTTCGTTTGATTGTTAGCAGGTAGTGATCACTTCCAATCTCTGGCCCCCTCCAGACTCTTGCATCTCGGACATATCTGAATGAGCTTCTCCGAACAATGGCATAGTCGATCACTGACTTCTCATTCTTGGTTGGTTCACATCTAGTGTATGCATGTTTGCGCTTATGGGGGAACTTTGTGTTTGTAATGATCAGATTCTGCTCACTGCAGAATCTAAGGAGTCGCTTTCCATTGTCATTGAGAGTATCTTCTCCATATCTTCCGATAACTCCACCCCATCTAGCATGGTCATTTCCAACTCTGGCATTAAAATCTCCGAGCATAATAACTTCATCTAGGCAGTCATCCACTGTCCATTGAAGCAGCTCGAAGAATTCCTCCTTGACCTCTGCTCTCTCATCCTCATTTGGCCCATACACTATGACCAGGTTGACTATGGTTTCTCCTTCTTTTAGTTTTACAACCATAATGCGCTCCGAGACAAAGTTCCATCCCTTGATACTATCTTTTTGATTTTGGGCCACAATGCAACCCACGCCCCCTTTAGCTCTTTCAGATATGGGTACACCACTGTAGAGCAACGTGTTTGCATCGAGATCCATGACTCCTTGTCCTTTTTTCTTCGTTTCTGTTATAGCCAGGATTTCTAGTTTTGCTTTCCTCATCTCTTCCACCAGCTCCTCTTCCTTCCCATTTATACTTCTTGTGTTCCAAGTTCCATAAGTCGTAGTCAGTAGTCCGTTCCAGTTCGTCGCCTTTAGAATCAGTCCGGTTTTCTCTCTTGTAGTTCGCGTAATCATGATTTAAAGCAAACAGGTGATTGGCCTGTTGTGCCTTTGCATGGTGGAGGGGCTGCCTCCTTACGGCCTCCATGCAGGCCGCCCTCCTCCTTTTTCATCCGGGCTTGGGACCGGCATTGGCGGAGTTAGGGTTGAAGTTTACCAGAATTAATTAACCATAGTGATAAGTACAAATTGTTTTTCATTTTTTTACATAAAAAAGTTTTTTTTTCATTCATTAATCTATCTGTTGCATGCATGTTTAAAACCACTGTACCATTCAATTAGGTGCATGTCAAAGGAGTTTCATTTCTCTACATTCTGATATATAACACTTGATGTTATCAATATAAATAAAGTATTTAATGCAAAATCAGTACTGGTAGTCATGTCTGTTAATATAGGATTAAAATATTTGTGCGCTTTGTCTAAATTACCAAACAATTTCAAATTGTTATAAAAACTTTTTTTGTGCTCAGAAACAACTGCAACTTTACTACATTATGTGCAAATGGATGTAGTTTAAAATAAAAGTAGTTTTATGGGTGTAAGTTTACCAGATTTAAATACACATAGTGATAAGTACAAATTGTTTTTCATTTTTTTAAATTAAAAAGTTTTTTTTCATTCCTTAATCTATATGTTGCATGCATGTTTAAAACCACTGAACCATTCAGTTAGGTGCATGTCAAAGAAGTTTCATTTCTCTACATTTTGATATATAACACTTGATGTTATCATTATAAGTAAAGTATTTAATGCAAAATCAGTAATGGTAGTCATGTCTGTAAATTTAGAATTAAAATATTTGTGCGCTTTTTCTAAATATACCACAAAATTTCAAATTGTTATAAAAACTTTATTTGTGCTCAGAAACGACTGCAACTTTCCTACATTATGTGAAAATGGATGTAGTTTAAAATAAAAGTAGCTTTAGGAGTTGAAGTTTACCAGAATTAATTACACATGTTGATAAGTACAATTTGATTTTAAATTTAAAAAAGTTTAAAAATTTTCTGCACTCATTACTGTATATGGTGAATGCATGATTAAAACAACTGAACAATTTAGTTAAGTGCGTGATATAGGAGTTTCATTTCTTCACATTTTGATATATAACACTTTATGTTATCTTTATAAATACATTTTTTAATGCAAAATCTGTAAATGTAGTCATGTCTAAAAATGTACTCTCTGAAAATAGCTCGTAAAAATGTGGTTTTTGAGCTCGTATACTAAGAGTTAACTGCAAAACCCTCTAAAGCCTTTATAGGATTTAGCGAAATTTCTGTCCTGGGTCATCGTGTTGGTCATGGTCTTTTAAAGACAGAGGACCACAATGTTTCAAATATACTAAACATTTCTGTCCCTAAGACGAAAAAACAAGTGCGTAGTCTCTTAGGTTTGATACAATTTTACGGACGATTCATTCCGAATCTGTCCTCCATTATGGCACCTCTTTCTACTTTATTGAAGAAAGGATCGCCTAATCTGATCCGTTGGTCTCAAGAATGCCAATCCTCATTGGACCAGATTAAAACTCTATTTTCATCTCCACCTATCCTTAGGTTACCTACTATTGAGAAGACTTTTGTTCTTCGAAGTGACGCCTCGTCCACTGGGATTGGGGCAGCACTAATGCAGGAGTATTCGGATACTCTACATCCGGTGATGTATATCTCTAGGAAATTAAATGCTGCAGAAAGGAATTATTCGGTTTTAGACCGTGAATTACTGGCTATGGTTTGGTCAATTCTCAAGTTACAAAGATTCCTTCTAGGCGTGCATTTCATTGTGGAAACCGACCAGAAAGCTCTTACTGCTATTCAGAGCAAAAACTTGAAGAGCTCGAGGTCCACTCGATATGCCATAGCTCTTCAACCCTTTCATTTCACGGTGCGAGCTATCCGTGGTTCGGATAATGTGATGGGAGACATTCTGTCCAGATGCCCACATGATTCCACTTAATTCTTCTGTCATATATTTCCTGATAAACGTCGAGATCTATAACAGTTCTCTACTATAATGATATCAGCACATATGTTCTCACTTTTTGGGAATTTATAGCATTGTACCACATAATTTCCTTTTTTCTGTTACCGATTTTGTTATAACGGAAGAAGGCTTAATTAGCAATATATGGGCCAAAAGTTCACATGGCCACAATTTATATATCTTGTATTTTGATTAATGTATTAAGAAATTTAGCATTTATCATAAAGATTTCTGTTATTGATATTTTCGCAGCACATCATTGACGTCTGCGAGAGTATGGACATTATGTCAACCATGAAGTATGTCAAGTTGTTAGAGTCGTTTTTCTTGGGTGGACACCGCTGACCAGAGGATGTCGCTGGTGTCGAAATGTCAACGATCTAACACGGGCGATTCTACTAGCTTGAAATTAAAACGCGAATGTCTTTCCACTGGAAGGTGAACTCCTGTAACTTCAATAACAATCGGGCACACCAACAAGTGCCAATACTGGTATGGACGAACTCGTTATGTCGACTTGCAACAACATTTTTATTTGTACGAAATACGTGGACGAGCAAAGACAGGAAAACAGTACTTGCATCAATGGTTTCACAGTTCAAAAACATATGGCTCATATTTATAAATTACATTACTTGCAGTATCCAAGTTCATTCAATGATCTAACAGTTTGACCTTGCGTTGCCGAACAAAACTTCTAAGGTCATCCGTACAACAAATCTTCGTATATCTACTTCCACCCTGTCCTGTAACATTTCCCTGGTACATATTGATTCTGGTACCTTCCAACATTATAGATCACTGCATACATTCTGTCTAAGACAACATAAAGTTAATTACAATACTTGATTCATCTCTCTCTTGATCACCGTGTCACGTATGACGGCGCTCCACTAATTCATATCAATTAGCCGAACTGACGGAGCATTAAAAATCCTTTAAAACATTAGGATGGCTTCAGTGCAGCATCGGGTTGATCCATTATAACCCCTTAACGAGAAGGGACTAGCTAGATGCCAACGCCGGATAGTCACTAAAAATCATAAAATTATATTCAATTATAACAACGCCTGGTTCTGACTTACGTAGGGAGTAAGCCGACAATAGCTTTTATTCAGAAGTCATGTCCCAGAAATACACTAGCCCCAAATGATGGGTACACAATAAAGAAATCAACAGACTCCATGTCTGGATATGAGATGTGGCTTGCTTCATTCACGCTTCTACGTCATCTCGCTTGTTTGGATACAAGCGCGCCCGAATTACCATACACCAAATTGTGCATATGCGTGCGTGACAGATGACATTTACTAACACTAACACCGACATAAGTTGGTGCGTAAAGTTGGACCACATATTAAAAAATATGAGACTACCCTCATCTGTAAATGACTGTAAAGGCCTACGAAAAGGGCTCTACACAAGTTCTAACCTACTTTGGAACGAGTTATGTCCACATCTTCAAGGAACATCTGTTTAATTACTATAATACATTGTATCATGATATTATTACATGCTTGTATAATGTACTTTTTGGTTTAAGATGTGTAATTCTCTAATGCGGTATATTAGTATATGACACCGTTGTTTTCATGACACTTCATTGTTTATACTATGATAATATATTTAATTTCATAGATTTGTATGACTATAATTTTGCTTGCATCATGATGTTGCCAGCGCTATGGCGTATGTTGGTGGCACCTCCCTGGAATATACGTGTACACTTAGGGAAATATTTTCTCTAAGGATCTGAGATATAATCTCAGCTGTCGCTCCATGCGTCGAGCTAGCCTCATATTAGGCATTATATCCGCGCATCATACGTGCGTTAGGAGCCTGTTCGTTCTGGCTCTAGGATTTTTTTTAAAAATGTTTCATTTTTTTCCCCCGGGGATTGCGGTAATCTATTACGCACAGAATTTTTCTAAGACTGTGTGTAATTAATCTGTCTGATTTGTACACTGTAATTTTTTCTTGGTTGAAGGTAAATAACCCTTGTTTGACTGTGATTACATTTTCGATGGTGGTTACCTTCTCTTGTGTCCTAACTCGCCGGTCCATTTTTTCGATCGATGTCAGTTCATTCTCCTTATATGGTAGCGTCGGTCAACTGTTTCTTGGAATGATTGAAACCAGAGT